>BMAU01019092.1:0-249866 GCA_019973935.1 Trichonephila clavipes | reverse complement strand
TAAAGTAAGTAAAATATTTTTGATGCTATGAAATATTAGGTTGGGGAAAGAAAGCCATTATATTTTCGGTAGATGGGTGTAGTGATCGAAAGAGTTAAGTATCGATCAAAAAATTCAGGTCATTTTAAAGGCGGCATTTCGAAATAAAAAAAAATTGCTGTTTTGTTCCACTCATTTGTAAGTTACACAGTGTGTTTAACTGGAAAATATACCGAATTTTTCTTTGATAAAGGTAAAAAAGTGCGTGCCAGGTGGCTGAAATTATGGTAGTGTTTATTGTCCCGATACTGTAACCGCCAATTACGTGCAATTTTGGCTTCATTGATTCCTTTCAGGTATACCCGTCGTCAAAATGTCGATAAAATTACAAAAAAAAAAAAACGAAGTTGACCTGCATATAAGTAGTCGTAGCATCGCCCATAAGCAAAAATCGAACATGGAACATTTTAAAATCATTTGCACAAGGCTGGATTCTAAAAAGAAGCTTGTTGCTTGAGTGCCACACCAATTAAGACAAAAACATGATGGATCAAATTTACAGCAGCAAAGCCTTAGCCAAACGAAATAAAATCGACCCAATTCTTAAGCAGATAGTGACTAGGGATAATAAATGGTTCACATACAACGAAGTTGCAAGAAAATAATCGTGGTTAAAGCGTGGTGAAGCAGCTCAAACGGTGACAAAATTAGGAAAGGTTCTAGTGTGCATTTTGTGGGACTGGAAAGGAATATGACTAAACACTGAATACGGATTCATACTGTTAACTATTGAACTATTTGAAGCTAACAATTCACAGAATTGGGAAATAGGGGAGAAAAACTGTGTTTCATCAGGACAACGTCAGGTCTTGTCTATAGTGACTCACCAGACACTCCAGGAGCTTAATTGATTGGGAAGTTCCCACGTATGCACCATATAGTCAGAACTGATACAAATCAATTGCCAAGTTTCTTGCATTGCAAAACATCCTTGGCGATAAAAATGTGGCACACAGAGAGATTAATTGTCAATTTTCGCAGTTTTCGACAATAGGTACCACAACAGAGAATAGACAACACACCACACAAAGTAATCAAGACACCACACAAATAATCAACACACCACACGAAATAATCATCACTCTCCACAAAATAGACAACACAACATATAACGGACAGAACAACATAGAATGGACAGCACAACATAGAATTGACAGCACAACATATAATGGATATCACAACATATAATGGACAGCACAACATATAATGGACAACACAACATGTAATGGACAACACAACATGTAATGGACAACACAACATACAAAAGACAACACATCACACAAAATAATCAACACACCACGCAAAATAATCAACACACCACACAAAAGACAACACACTACACAAAATAGACAGCACAGCATATAATGAACATCACAACATATAATGAACAACATTTTATGTAATGGACAGCACAACATATAGTGGACAGCCCAACATATAATGAACACCTCAACATGTAATGGAAACACACCACACGAAATAATAAACACACCACAGGAAATAATAAACACACTAGACAAAATAATCGACACATCACACAAAATAGACAATACAACATATAATGGACAGCACAACATACAATGGACAGCACAACATATAATGGGCAGCACAATATGTAATGGACAACACAACATACAAAAGACAACACTACACACAAAAGATAACACTACACACAAAAGACACGCAATATATAAAAAGACAATGTAACACTTTAAAGATGACACAAATTATAACAGACAACACAACATAAAAGACAAGACAACATTCGGATAACAACACAAAATACACAACAAAACACAAAATTCCCAGCACTCAAAAGACAACACAACACACAAAAAGACACTCAACATATAAAGAAACACAAAACATAAAGATAACACAACACAGAATAAACAACAAAACACAAAATAAACTATTCAACGCACAAAAAAGACAACACGTAATACACACCAGAACACAAAATACACAAGAAAACTCAAAATAAACTACCCAACATAAAATAAACAACATGGACATAAATTCTCAAGATAATGGTAAATTTGAAGATAAAAATCTATTGTTTTTGTGAAGCCTATTATAGTCCATTCTCACAAGCAGCCATCCAGACTGTAGTTATAAAACATGGCACAACCCATAGAGTATCTCAGAAATAAGACCAACCTTGTACTTTCTTTTTATATGTACCAAAAGGCTGACTTAGTTATATGATGAACAATTGAGTCACAGAAGACAACTCACGACTTCTTCCAAACTCTTAAATCGGACCTGGGAGCAAAATCAACAGCCAAGTCCTGGGCTAATATGTAAGATACTTGGACAAGAAGTTGTCAAACACGGAGCATCTTCCTGCATGATAAGTACTAGACAGAGTCACAAAAACGTACTGAAGTAAGCAAACTGTATTAGAAAGGCAAATAAATATTTTTCTGATACAATATGAAAAGAAAGGTCTGATACTGTAACCACCAATTACTTGCAATTTTGGGTTCATTGATTCCTTTCATGTATGATTGTCATCGAAATTGTCGATAAAATTAAAAAAAAAAATAATCGAAGTTGACCTGCATATTAGTAGTCGTAGCTTCGCCCATAAGCTAAAGATCGAACTTGGAACAGTTTAAAAATCATTTGCCCAAATCTGGATCCAAAAAAGATGCTTGATGCTCAGGTACCACACCAATTAACACAAAAAACATGATGGATAAATTTTCCAGCTGCAAAGCATTAGCCAAACGGAATAAAATCGACCCAATTCTTGAACAGATAGTGACTAGGGATAATAAATGGTTCAAATACAACAATGTTGCCTGAAAATCATTGTGGTTAAAGCGTGATGAAGCAGCTTAAACGGTGACCAAATCAGGAAGGTTCTACTGTGCATTTGGTGAGACTGGAAAGGAATATGACCTAACACTGAATTCGGTTCCTAGTGTTAACTATTGAACCGTTTTGAAACTAAGAATTCACCAGAATTGGCAAATAGGAGAGGAACTGTGTTCCATCAGGACAACGCCAGGCCACATTCGTCTATAGTGACTAACCAGACAATCCAGGAGCTTAATTGGGAAGTTCTCACGTATGCACCATATAGACCAGAACTGACACAAAGCAATTGCCAAGTTTTTCTTGCATTGCAAAACTTTCTTGGCGATAAAATGTGGCACCCGTAGAATAATTGTCAATTTTCACAGTTTTTCACCAAAAGGTACACTATACAGAATAGACAACATACCCCACAAAATAATCAACACAACACACAAAATAATCGAGACACCAATCAAAATAATCAACATACCACTCAAAATAGACAGCACAACATATATTGGACAGTACAACATATAATGGACAGCACAACATATAATGGACAGCACAACATATAATGGACAACACAACATACAAAAGACAACACACTACACAAAATAATCAACACACCACACAAAATAATCAATACACAACCCAAAAGAATCAACACACCACACTAAATAATCAACACACCACACAAAATAATCAACACACCACACAAAATAATCAACACACCACACAAAATAATCAACACACCACACAGAATAATCAACATACCACACAAAATAATCAACACACCACATAAAATAGACAATCCAACATATAATGGACAACACAACATATAAATGGACAGCACAACATATAATGGGCAGCACAACATATAACGGACAGCAACCCATGTAATGGAACACACAACATGTAATGGGCAACACAACATACAAAAGACAACACTACACACAAAAGACAACACTAAACACAAATGACAACACTGCACACAAAGGCACGCAACATAAAAAAGACAACACAACATTCGGATAGCAACACGAAATACACAACAAAACACACACACAAAAACCTGACACTCAAAAGACAACACAACACACACAAGACATTCAACGTACAAAAGACGACACAACACATAAAAGTCAACACAATACACAAATGACAACACAAAATACACAGCAAAATATAAAATAAACAACACGGACATTAATTATCAAGATAATGGTTATTTTCAATATAAAAATCTATTGTTTTTGTGAAGCCTGTTACAGTCCATTCCCAAGCAGTCATCCAGGCTGTAGTTATAAAACATGGCACACAGGCCCACAGATTATCTCAGAAATAAGACCAACCTTGTACTTTCTTTATAAGTACCAAAAAAGGCTGACCTAGTAATTTGATGAATAATTGAGCCACACAAGACAACTCACCACTTTTTCCAAACTCTTAAATCTGACCTGGGAGCAAAATCAACAGCCAAATCCTGGGATAACATGTAAGATACTTGGACAAGGTTTTGTCAAACACGGAGCATCTTCCTGCATGATAAGTACTAGACAAAGAGTTACAGAAACGTACTTAGGTAAGCATACTGTATTAGAAAGGCAAATAAATATTTTTCTGATACAATATGAAAAGCAAATTTTTTATGCGAGTTACATGAAAAAGCTTAATAGACTGATGGCTCTATAATACAAAAAACAACATTGGGGCAGTTGCTTACAGTAAACTATTTTTCGAATGTAATGTAGGAATTTTGATACACAGATATCCTTGCCATCCCACTTCCTCTGAAGAACCTCAAGAAAAAGATTGATTGATTCTCTAAAGCTGTTATTTAGGCTCTTTTCAAGCAGCCATACATGCTGTAGGTATGAAACATGACACAGTCACAAAATTTTCTCAGAAATAAGAGGAGCTTTCTTATAAATACAAAAGTTGAGCCACAATACATCTCACAATATTAATACGCTCTCTAGTGAAATATTCTTGAGTGAAATGCACCCATGTCGAAATGCAATTACTTGTGAAATATGTAATTATTTGTAAACCATTTTATCATTATTGAAATAGTCTTCATCACTGAAATATATTTAACAATATCAAATTGAAGTTGATTGAGTACAGTCGAGTTTCACACTTTCTTTCAACATTTAAAATATTGGTTTTGCGCTCTATATTACTTAAATTAAAACTCCTAAATTTATGACTGCTACATTGAGAAATCAATGTCAAAGAAGTGAGCCGCTTCATGCATTATGTAATCATTTTCATATCTACCGCTTGTTCCATACTTAAAAACAAAATCATGTTTAAAGAGTTTAATTTAAATTTAAAAAATTTAGACGCCCATGCTGTAAAAATTGGTTATCTAAATTTAAATAACATTTAACAATACGGATTTCCCTAAAACACTACGTATTTAGTTCTAAATATTTTATATGCATTTTTAATTTACAAAAAACATCTACAGTATAGCATCTTATGTATTCAAAAAACATCTTATGTTTCTGATCAGTTTTAGCATACATATACATATATCATAAGTTACTCAGGAGGAATGATCTCTTCCAAGTCGCATTGATGAAGTGAGTCAATTGGTCATGCATGTTTGAAGTGTAAGCTTTAGGGTAGCTCCTAGAGTAACATTAATAAAAAAATTTATCAGAAAATTCAATGATACAATGTATTTTATTTTGAACTTTAAAAGGTTGTTTTTACCTACTGATAGTAATTATAATTACAAAAAAAGTCGAAAAACTTAAACTGGGATTACAAAACGAAGATAATGTTACTCAATAATTCTCTTAAATTATCTTAGTTTATGTCCTAAATCCATGATTTTTAATCACCTCCAAAGGGAAATACTTCAATTTGAAATAACCATCCTAATTCAGATGGTATTATAAAGTCTTATACTGGTATATAATTTTAATTAATTAAGCCACTGCATATAATACACTATATTCTTATGTTATTAATAAAATAATTACATAATACATATTAAAATTAATAATCAATATCAATTAAAAAGTACTGAAAACATGCAATATTCCAAAATTTTCAAATTCCTTCAATGAATTTCATCGAAAAAGGAACGATCAAAAAAGCATTTTTAAAAAGTAAAATCAAAGGAAAATAGACGATTCATAGCAATAATTAAAAGTACAACGCTCTATCTTTAAAAAAATTCCTTAGTACTCACCCATGATATTAGAAATATTCGTATTCGAAAACAGCAAAAAATAAAACAGAAGAAAGAAATAATAGATTGAAGAGAAAATGTAATGAAAATGGTTACATTTTTAATCAATCAGATTAAAATCATATGAAATTTATAGGGTTATCGCGGGAAAAAACCTATAAAAATTATTTCTAATATATACGTTATCTCCATTTCAACCACATCGCCAGACGATAAAAATATCAAGGTAACCATATTGTAATGTTATCACCCATTTTGGCGAACATAAGCAACAACTTGGTGCGTGTCCCATGATATCAAACTAGCACTCTTGCTTTTTTGTCTTCCACAAATCTATAAATTTTTAATTAGAACTTAAATCTATCATACGAAATTCCAAATTAATAATTGTTGGAATATGAAATCTCAATGACTATAAATATAAAATCAAAAATGAGTGCATAAAATAAAAGTCATTCCAAAACATAAAAAGCCATTACAAGCGGAACTAATAAGTAATAAAATATACAGAAGAAAATGAAAAAAATTATTAAACAAAAAAAGGACTTTAAAATGTTCTAGAAAAAAATAGGAAGCACATACCTCGTCGACGATTGATGGTGAAAAATATTATAATATGAACAAACACGAAATATATATAAAACTTTTAAATTATTATTATTCTAAGCAAACTCACAAATTCACAAAAACATCGAATCAAACGATCGAATGGCAAATAAGATTTATTATTATATGCAGCCAATGTTGCCACTAAATACCTTGAAAAAGCAACTGTTAAATTGCTGCCAGATGGATCAGGTGTATTAAAAATATTTTCAGCTGAATATTATCGTAAAAAATTGTAATAATTACGTGCGCTTTTAATATTTTGTAGCAAAGTGAAAACTATGAAAAAAGAATCGTTTGCTTCAACTAAAAATAAAAAAAAGGTGAAGACGAAAAACATTTTTATTCTGATGAGTTTTTAAAATTAATGGTTAACTTATATATTAAAAATTACAGGATTTTTCATTAATAAGAAAATATCTTGTTTTTTTTTTTCTTATTTAGAAATATGTAAAGTAATTGTTTTGAAATTTTTGCCTGTTAAATGTACTTTCAAAAGACATAGAGAATGTTTTTTTCATTTTTATTGAACATTTATTTGTATACATCGCTGATAAAATATAAGCAGATTTTTTTCTTTGGTTTATATTTATGTAATTTTGCCATAAAAGACACAAAGTTTCGTCATAAAGCATTAAAAACTTTTCTTGTTTTGCTTCTAAAAATGGATTAAAAAGCAAAATTATGTAAGAACATGTAATCTAACGCTGGGTTTTCAAAAAGTAATATTCGCTTAAGACTATTTAATTTTCTTACTTTTTTGCATTTTTAGCAAACTTTTATATCTAAACATTTTACAACTGTTGCAAATGTTGATTTCATCAATAGCAAAATTTATTAACTGGTGATAGTTATATAAAAGATGAAATTCAGACTCAAAATTTCTTTTTAAAAAAAACAAGAAAAGTTATTTGAAATTTCTTTAAAAATTCAATTTCAACTATTTCAAATTTTTCTCATGGAGAAGTAAATAAGTATTTTAAAATTCTCTTCATGTGATGTTTTTCGTAAATGAGAAAAAACAATGTCTCTATAAGCATAATTTCTCTTCAAACGTTTAGAATTTTTGAAGAATTAAAAACTTTCTACACAGGTAACTGCAAATTTAATGAAAGTAATGTGATATGAGAATATAGTTCCAACGTAGCTGATGTGTGTCATAGATGACTAAAATGGGTACCCAGTACCGGGGTATAGCCGGCTACCCTACAGCTGGGATTATATTAGGGGTCTCGTCCTCTATGTTCGGGGGTTGGGCGTAGAGATAAGTAAGTAAAGTAAGTAAAATATTTTTGATGCTATGAAATAATATTAGGTTGGGGGAAAGAAAGCCATTATATTTTCGGTAGATGGGTGTAGTGATCGAAAGAGTTAAGTATCGATCAAAAAATTCAGGTCATTTTAAAGGCGGCATTTCGAAATAAAAAAAAAATTGCTGTTTTTTGTTCCACTCATTTGTAAGTTACACAGTGTGTTTAACTGGAAAATATACCGAATTTTTTCTTTGATAAAGGTAAAAGTGCGTGCCAGGTGGCTGAAATTATGAGTAGTGTTTATTGTCCCGATACTGTAACCGCCAATTACGTGCAATTTTGGCTTCATTGATTCCTTTCAGGTATACCCGTCGTCAAAAATGTCGATAAAATTACAAAAAAAAAAACGAAGTTGACCTGCATATAAGTAGTCGTAGCATCGCCCATAAGCAAAAAATCGAACATGGAACATTTTAAAATCATTTGCACAAGGCTGGATTCTAAAAGAAGCTTGTTGCTTGGGTGCCACACCAATTAAGACAAAAAACATGATGGATCAAATTTACAGCAGCAAAGCCTTAGCCAAACGAAATAAAATCGACCCAATTCTTAAGCAGATAGTGACTAGGGATAATAAATGGTTCACATACAACGAAGTTGCAAGAAAATAATCGTGGTTAAAGCGTGGTGAAGCAGCTCAAACGGTGACAAAATTAGGAAGGTTCTAGTGTGCATTTTGTGGGACTGGAAAGGAATATGACTAAACACTGAATACGGATTCATACTGTTAACTATTGAACTATTTGAAGCTAACAATTCACAAGAATTGGGAAATAGGAGAAAAACTGTGTTTCATCAGGACAACGTCAGGTCTTGTCTATAGTGACTCACCAGACACTCCAGGAGCTTAATTGATTGGGAAGTTCCCACGTATGCACCATATAGTCCAGAACTGATACAAATCAATTGCCAAGTTTTTCTTGCATTGCAAAACATCCTTGGCGATAAAATGTGGCACACAGAGAAGATTAATTGTCAATTTTCGCAGTTTTTCGCCAATAGGTACCACAACAGAGAATAGACAACACACCACACAAAGTAATCAAGACACCACACAAAATAATCAACACACCACACGAAATAATCATCACTCTCCACAAAATAGACAACACAACATATAACGGACAGAACAACATAGAATGGACAGCACAACATAGAATTGACAGCACAACATATAATGGATATCACAACATATAATGGACAGCACAACATATAATGGACAACACAACATGTAATGGACAACACAACATGTAATGGACAACACAACATGTAATGGACAACACAACATACAAAAGACAACACATCACACAAAATAATCAACACACCACGCAAAATAATCAACACACCACACAAAAAAGACAACACACTACACAAAATAGACAGCACAGCATATAATGAACATCACAACATATAATGAACAACATTTTATGTAATGGACAGCACAACATATAGTGGACAGCCCAACATATAATGAACACCTCAACATGTAATGGAAACACACCACAGGAAATAATAAACACACTAGACAAAATAATCGACACATCACACAAAATAGACAATACAACATATAATGGACAGCACAACATACAATGGACAGCACAACATATAATGGGCAGCACAATATGTAATGGACAACACAACATACAAAAGACAACACTACACACAAAAGATAACACTACACACAAAGACACGCAATATATAAAAGACAATGTAACACTTTAAAGATGACACAAATTATAACAGACAACACAACACATAAAAGACAAGACAACATTCGGATAACAACACAAAATACACAACAAAACACAAAAAATTCCCAGCACTCAAAAGACAACACAACACACAAAAGACACTCAACATATAAAGAAACACAAAACATAAAAGATAACACAACACAGAATAAACAACAAAACACAAAATAAACAATTCAACACACAAAAGACAACACGAAATACACACCACAACACAAAATGCATAAGAAAACACAAAAGAAACCTCCCAACTTAAAATAAACAACACATGCACATAAATTCTCAAGGTAATGGTAAATTTCAAGATAAAAATCTCTTGTTTTTGTGAAGCCTATTATAGTCCATTCCCAAGCAGCCATCCAGGCTGTAGTTATAAAACATGGCTCAGACCCACAGATTATCTCAGAAATAAGACCAACCTTGTACTTTCTTTATATGTACCAAAAGGCTGACTTAGTAATTTGATGAACAATTGAACCACACAAGACAACTCACCACTTCTTCCAAACTTAAATCTGACCTGGGAGCAATATCAACAAGCCAAGTCCTGGGCTAATATGTAAGATACTTGGACAAGAATTTGTCAAACACGGAGCATCTTCCTGCATGATAAGTACTAGACAAAAAGTCACAAAAACGTACTGAAGTAAGCAAACTGTATTAGAAAGGCAAATAAATATTTTTCTGATACAATATGAAAAGAAAGGTCTGATACTGTAACCACCAATTACTTGCAATTTTGGGTTCATTGATTCCTTTCATGTATGATTGTCATCGAAATTGTCGATAAAATTAAAAAAATAATCGAAGTTGACCTGCATATTAGTAGTCGTAGCTTCGCCCATAAGCTAAAGATCGAACTTGGAACAGTTTAAAATCATTTGCCCAAATCTGGATCCAAAAAGATGCTTGATGCTCGGGTACCACACCAATTAACACAAAAAACATGATGGATAAATTTTCCAGCTGCAAAGCATTAGCCAAACGGAATAAAATCGACCCAATTCTTGAACAGATAGTGACTAGGGATAATAAATGGTTCAAATACAACAATGTTGCCTGAAAATCATTGTGGTTAAAGCGTGATGAAGCAGCTTAAACGGTGACCAAATCAGGAAGGTTCTACTGTGCATTTGGTGAGACTGGAAAGGAATATGACCTAACACTGAATTCGGATTCCTAGTGTTAACTATTGAACCGTTTTTGAAACTAAGAATTCACCAGAATTGGCAAATAGGAGAGGAACTGTGTTCCATCAGGACAACGCCAGGCCACATTCGTCTATAGTGACTAACCAGACAATCCAGGAGCTTAATTGGGAAGTTCTCACGTATGCACCATATAGACCAGAACTGACACAAAGCAATTGCCAAGTTTTTCTTGCATTGCAAAACTTTCTTGGCGATAAAATGTGGCACCCGTAGAATAATTGTCAATTTTCACAGTTTTTCACCAAAAGGTACACTATACAGAATAGACAACATACCCCACAAAATAATCAACACAACACACAAAATAATCGAGACACCAATCAAAATAATCAACATACCACTCAAAATAGACAGCACAACATATATTGACAGTACAACATATAATGGACAGCACAACATATAATGGACAGCACAACATATAATGGACAACACAACATAAAAAAGACAACACACCACACAAAATAATCCACACACCACACAAAATAATCAATACACAACCCAAAAGAATCAACACACCACACTAAATAATCAACACACAACAAAATAATCAACACACCACACAAAATAATCAACATACCACACAAAATAATCAACACACCACACAGAATAATCAACATACCACACAAAATAATCAACACACCACATAAAATAGACAATCAACATATAATGGACAACACAACATATAAATGGACAGCACAACATATAATGGGCAGCACAACATATAATGGACAGCAACCCATGTAATGGAACACACAACATGTAACAGACAACACAACATACAAAAGACAACACTCTACACAAAAGACAACATTAAACACAAATGACAACACTGCACACAAAGGCACGCATTATAAAAAAAGACAACACAACATTCGGATAACAACACGAAATACACAACAAAACACACACAAAAAAACCTAACACTCAAAAGACAACACAACATACAAAAGACATGCAACATACAAAAGACGATACAACACATAAAAGTCAACACAATACACAAATGACAACACAATACACCAATAACAATACGAAATACACAGCAAAACACAAAATAAACAACACGGACATTAATTATGAAGATAATGGTTATTTTCAATATAAAAATCTATGGTTTTTGTGAAGCCTATTATAGTCCATTCCCAAGCAGCCATCCAGGCTGAAGATAGAAAACATGGCACAGGCCCACAGATTATCTCAGAAATAAGACCAACCTTGTACTTTCTTTATAAGTACCAAAAGGCTGACTTAGTAATTTGATGAATAATTGAGCCACACAAGACAACTCACCACTTTTTCCAAACTCTTAAATCTGACCTGGGAGCAAAATCAACAGCCAAATCCTGGGATAACATGTAAGATACTTGGACAAGGTTTTGTCAAACACGGAGCATCTTCCTGCATGATAAGTACTAGACAAAGAGTTACAGAAACGTACTTAAGTAAGCATACTGTATTAGAAAGGCAAATAAATATTTTTCTGATACAATATGAAAAGCAAATTTTTTATGCGAGTTACATGAAAAAGCTTAATAGACTGATGGCTCTATAATACAAAACAACATTGGGGCAGTTGCTTACAGTAAACTATTTTTCGAATGTAATGTAGGAATTTTGATACACAGATATCCTTGCCATCCCACTTCCTCTGAAGAACCTCAAGAAAAAGATTGATTGATTCTCTAAAGCTGTTATTTAGGTTCTTTTCCAAGCAGCCATACAGGCTGTAGGTATGAAACATGACACAGTCACAAAATGTTTCTCAGAAATAAGAGGAGCTTTCTTATAAATACAAAAAGTTGAGCCACAATACATCTCACAATATTAATACGCTCTCTAGTGAAATATTCTTGAGTGAAATGCACCCATGTCGAAATGCAATTACTTGTGAAATATGTAATTATTTGTAAACCATTTTATCATTATTGAAATAGTCTTCATCACTGAAATATATTTAACAATATCAAATTGAAGTTGATTGAGTACAGTCGAGTTTCACACTTTCTTTCAACATTTAAAATATTGGTTTTGCGCTCTATATTACTTAAATTAAAACTCCTAAATTTATGACTGCTACATTGAGAAATCAATGTCAAAGAAGTGAGCCGCTTCATGCATTATGTAATCATTTTCATATCTACCGCTTGTTCCATACTTAAAAACAAAATCATGTTTAAAGAGTTTAATTTAAATTTAAAAAATTTAGACGCACATGCTGTAAAAATTGGTTATCTAAATTTAAATAACATTTAACAATACGGATTTCCCTAAAACACTACGTATTTAGTTCTAAATATTTTATATGCATTTTTAATTTACAAAAAACATCTACAGTATAGCATCTTATGTATTCAAAAAACATCTTATGTTTCTGATCAGTTTTAGCATACATATACATATATCATAAGTTACTCAGGAGGAATGATCTCTTCCAAGTCGCATTGATGAAGTGAGTCAATTGGTCATGCATGTTTGAAGTGTAAGCTTTAGGGTAGCTCCTAGTGTAACATTAATAAAAAAAATTATCAGAAAAATCAATGATACAATGTATTTTATTTTGAACTTTAAAAGGTTGTTTTTACCTACTGATAGTAATTATAATTAAAAAAAAGTCGAAAAACGTAAACTGGGATTACAAAACGAAGATAATGTTACTCAATAATTCTCTTAAATTATCTTGGTTTATGTCCTAAATCCATGATTTTTAATCACCTCAAAGGGAAATACTTCAATTTGAAATAACCATCCTAATTCAGATGGTATTATAAAGTCTTATACTGGTATATAATTTTAATTAATTAAGCCACTGCATATAATACACTATATTCTTATGTTATTAATAAAATAATTACATAATACATATTAAAATTAATAATCAATATCAATTAAAAGTACTGAAAACATGCAATATTCCAAAATTTTCAAATTCCTTCAATGAATTTCATCGAAAAAAAGGAACGATCAAAAGCATTTTTAAAAGTAAAATCAAAGGAAAATAGACGATTCATAGCAATAATTAAAAGTACAACGCTCTATCTTTAAAAAATTCCTTAGTACTCACCCATGATATTAGAAATATTCGTATTCGAAAACAGCAAAAAATAAAACAGAAGAAAGAAATAATAGATTGAAGAGAAAATGTAATGAAAATGGTTACATTTTTAATCAATCAGATTAAAATCATATGAAATTTATAGTGTTATCGCGGGAGAAAAACCTATAAAAATTATTTCTAATATATACGTTATCTCCATTTCAACCACATCGCCAGACGATAAAAATATCAAGGTAACCATATTGTAATGTTATCACCCATTTTGGCGAACATAAGCAACAACTTGGTGCGTGTCCCATGATATCAAACTAGCACTCTTGCTTTTTTGTCTTCCACAAATCTATAAATTTTTAATTAGAACTTAAATCTATCATACGAAATTCCAAATTAATAATTGTTGGAATATGAAATCTCAATGACTATAAATATAAAATCAAAAATGAGTGCATAAAATAAAAGTCATTCCAAAACATAAAAAGCCATTACAAGCGGAACTAATAAGTAATAAAATATACAGAAGAAAATGAAAAAATTATTAAACAAAAAAGGACTTTAAAATGTTCTAGAAAAAAATAGGAAGCACATACCTCGTCGACGATTGATGGTGAAAAATATTATAATATGAACAAACACGAAATATATATAAAACTTTTAAATTATTATTATTCTAAGCAAACTCACAAATTCACAAAAACATCGAATCAAACGATCGAATGGCAAATAAGATTTATTATTATATGCAGCCAATGTTGCCACTAAATACCTTGAAAAAGCAACTGTTAAATTGCTGCCAGATGGATCAGGTGTATTAAAAATATTTTCAGCTGAATATTATCGTAAAAAATTGTAATAATTACGTGCGCTTTTAATATTTTGTAGCAAAGTGAAAACTATGAAAAAAGAATCGTTTGCTTCAACTAAAAATAAAAAAAAGGTGAAGACGAAAAACATTTTTATTCTGATGAGTTTTTTAAAATTAATGGTTAACTTATATATTAAAAAATTACAGGATTTTTCATTAATAAGAAAATATCTTGTTTTTTTTTCTTATTTAGAAATATGTAAAGTAATTGTTTTGAAATTTTTGCCTGTTAAATGTACTTTCAAAAGACATAGAGAATGTTTTTTCATTTTTATTGAACATTTATTTGTATACATCGCTGATAAAATATAAGCAGATTTTTTTCTTTTGGTTTATATTTATGTAATTTTGCCATAAAAGACACAAAGTTTCGTCATAAAGCATTAAAAACTTTTCTTGTTTTGCTTCTAAAAATGGATTAAAAAGCAAAATTATGTAAGAACATGTAATCTAACGCTGGGTTTTCAAAAAGCAATATTCGCTTAAGACTATTTGATTTTCATACTTTTTTGCATTTTTAGCAAACTTTTATATCTAAACATTTTACCACTGTTGCAAATGTTGATTTCATCAATAGCAAAATTTATTAACTGGTGATAGTTATATAAAAGATGAAATTCAGACTCAAAATTTCTTTTTAAAAAAAATCAAGAAAAGTTATTTGAAATTTCTTTAAAAATTCAATTTCAACTATTTCCAATTTTTCTCATGGAGAAGTAAATAAGTATTTTAAAATTCTCTTCATGTGATGTTTTTCGTAAATGAGAAAAAACAATGTCTCTATAAGCATAATTTCTCTTCAAACGTTTAGAATTTTTGAAGAATTAAAAACTTTCTACACAGGTAACTGCAAATTTAATGAAAGTAATGTGATATGAGAATATAGTTCCAACGTAGCTGATGTGTGTCATAGATGACTAAAATGGGTACCCAGTACCGGGGTATAGCCGGCTACCCTACAGCTGGGATTATATTAGGGGTCTCGTCCTCTATGTTCGGGGTTGGGCGTAGAGATAAGTAAGTAAAGTAAGTAAAATATTTTTGATGCTATGAAATAATATTAGGTTGGGGAAAAGAAAGCCATTATATTTTCGGTAGATGGGTGTAGTGATCGAAAGAGTTAAGTATCGATCAAAAAATTCAGGTCATTTAAAGGCGGCATTTCGAAATAAAAAAAAAAATTGCTGTTTTTGTTCCACTCATTTGTAAGTTACACAGTGTGTTTAACTGGAAAATATACCGAATTTTTCTTTGATAAAGGTAAAAGTGCGTGCCAGGTGGCTGAAATTATGAGTAGTGTTTATTGTCCCGATACTGTAACCGCCAATTACGTGCAATTTTGGCTTCATTGATTCCTTTCAGGTATACCCGTCGTCAAAAATGTCGATAAAATTACAAAAAAAAAAACGAAGTTGACCTGCATATAAGTAGTCGTAGCATCGCCCATAAGCAAAAAATCGAACATGGAACATTTTAAAATCATTTGCACAAGGCTGGATTCTAAAAGAAGCTTGTTGCTTGGGTGCCACACCAATTAAGACAAAAAACATGATGGATCAAATTTACAGCAGCAAAGCCTTAGCCAAACGAAATAAAATCGACCCAATTCTTAAGCAGATAGTGACTAGGGATAATAAATGGTTCACATACAACGAAGTTGCAAGAAAATAATCGTGGTTAAAGCGTGGTGAAGCAGCTCAAACGGTGACAAAATTATGAAGGTTCTAGTGTGCATTTTGTGGGACTGGAAAGGAATATGACTAAACACTGAATACGGATTCATACTGTTAACTATTGAACTATTTGAAGCTAACAATTCACAAGAATTGGGAAATAGGAGAAAAACTGTGTTTCATCAGGACAACGTCAGGTCTTGTCTATAGTGACTCACCAGACACTCCAGGAGCTTAATTGATTGGGAAGTTCCCACGTATGCACCATATAGTCCAGAACTGATACAAATCAATTGCCAAGTTTTTCTTGCATTGCAAAACATCCTTGGCGATAAAATGTGGCACACAGAGAAGATTAATTGTCAATTTTCGCAGTTTTTCGCCAATAGGTACCACAACAGAGAATAGACAACACACCACACAAAGTAATCAAGACACCACACAAAATAATCAACACACCACACAAAATAATCATCACTCTCCACAAAATAGACAACACAACATATAACGGACAGAACAACATAGAATGGACAGCACAACATAGAATTGACAGCACAACATATAATGGATATCACAACATATAATGGACAGCACAACATATAATGGACAACACAACATGTAATGGACAACACAACATGTAATGGACAACACAACATACAAAAGACAACACATCACACAAAATAATCAACACACCACGCAAAATAATCAACACACCACACAAAAAAGACAACACACTACACAAAATAGACAGCACAGCATATAATGGACACCCCAACATATAATGAACATCACAACATATAATGAACAACATTTTATGTAATGGACAGCACAACATATAGTGGACAGCCCAACATATAATGAACACCTCAACATGTAATGGAAACACACCACACGAAATAATAAACACACCACAGGAAATAATAAACACACTAGACAAAATAATCGACACATCACACAAAATAGACAATACAACATATAATGGACAGCACAACATACAATGGACAGCACAACATATAATGGGCAGCACAATATGTAATGGACAACACAACATACAAAAGACAACACTACACACAAAAGATAACACTACACACAAAGACACGCAATATATAAAAGACAATGTAACACTTTAAAGATGACACAAATTATAACAGACAACACAACACATAAAAGACAAGACAACATTCGGATAACAACACAAAATACACAACAAAACACAAAAAATTCCCAGCACTCAAAAGACAACACAACACACAAAAGACACTCAACATATAAAGAAACACAAAACATAAAAGATAACACAACACAGAATAAACAACAAAACACAAAATAAACAATTCAACACACAAAAGACAACACGAAATACACACCACAACACAAAATGCATAAGAAAACACAAAAGAAACCTCCCAACTTAAAATAAACAACACATGCACATAAATTCTCAAGGTAATGGTAAATTTCAAGATAAAAATCTCTTGTTTTTGTGAAGCCTATTATAGTCCATTCCCAAGCAGCCATCCAGGCTGTAGTTATAAAACATGGCTCAGACCCACAGATTATCTCAGAAATAAAAACCTGACTTAGTAATTTGATGAACAATTGAACCACACAAGACAACTCACCACTTCTTCCAAACTTAAATCTGACCTGGGAGCAAAATCAACAAGCCAAGTCCTGGGCTAATATGTAAGATACTTGGACAAGAAGTTGTCAAACACGGAGCATCTTCCTGCATGATAAGTACTAGACAGAGTCACAAAAACGTACTGAATTAAGCAAACTGTATTAGAAAGGCAAACAAATATTTTTCTGATACAATATGAAAAGCTAGGTCTGATACTGTAACCACCAATTACTTGCAATTTTGGGTTCATTGATTCTTTTCAGGTATGATTGTCATCGAAATTGTCGATAAAATTAAAAAAAATCGAAGTTGACCTGCATATTAGTAGTCGTAGCATCGCCCATAAGCTAAAGATCGAACTTGGAACAATTTAAAATCATTTGCACAAGGCTGGATTCAAAAAGAAGCTTGATGCTCGGGTACCACACCAATTAACACAAAAAACATGATGGATCAATTTTCCAGCTGCTAAGCATTAGCCAAACGGAATAAAATCGACTCAATTCTTAAACAGATAGTGACTAGAAATAATAAATGGTTCACATACAACAATGTTATCTGGAAATCATTGTGGCTAAAGCGTGATGAAGCAGCTTAAACGGTGACCACAAATCAGGAAGGTTCTAGTGTGCATTTGGTGAGACTGGAAAGGAATATGACCTAACACTGAATTCGGATTCCTAGTGTTAACTATTGAACCGTTTTTGAAACTAAGAATTCACCAGAATTGGCAAATAGGAGAGGAACTGTGTTCCATCAGGACAACGCCAGGCCACATTCGTCTATAGTGACTAACCAGACAATCCAGGAGCTTAATTGGGAAGTTCTCACGTATGCACCATATAGACCAGAACTGACACAAAGCAATTGCCAAGTTTTTCTTGCATTGCAAAACTTTCTTGGCGATAAAATGTGGCACCCGTAGAATAATTGTCAATTTTCACAGTTTTTCTCCAAAAGGTACACTATACAGAATAGACAACATACCCCACAAAATAATCAACACAACACACAAAATAATCGAGACACCAATCAAAATAATCAACATACCACTCAAAATAGACAGCACAACATATATTGGACAGTACAACATATAATGGACAGCACAACATATAATGGACAGCACAACATATAATGGACAACACAACATACAAAAGACAACACACTACACAAAATAATCAACACACCACACAAAATAATCAATACACAACCCAAAAGAATCAACACACCACACTAAATAATCAACACACCACACAAAATAATCAACACACCACACAGAATAATCAACATACCACACAAAATAATCAACACACCACATAAAATAGACAATCCAACATATAATGGACAACACAACATATAAATGGACAGCACAACATATAATGGGCAGCACAACATATAACGGACAGCAACCCATGTAATGGAACACACAACATGTAATGGGCAACACAACATACAAAAGACAACACTACACACAAAAGACAACACTAAACACAAATGACAACACTGCACACAAAGGCACGCAACATAAAAAAGACAACACAACATTCGGATAGCAACACGAAATACACAACAAAACACACACACAAAAACCTGACACTCAAAAGACAACACAACACACACAAGACATTCAACGTACAAAAGACGACACAACACATAAAAGTCAACACAATACACAAATGACAACACAAAATACACAGCAAAATATAAAATAAACAACACGGACATTAATTATCAAGATAATGGTTATTTTCAATATAAAAATCTATTGTTTTTGTGAAGCCTGTTACAGTCCATTCCCAAGCAGTCATCCAGGCTGTAGTTATAAAACATGGCACACAGGCCCACAGATTATCTCAGAAATAAGACCAACCTTGTACTTTCTTTATAAGTACCAAAAGGCTGACTTAGTAATTTGATGAATAATTGAGCCACACAAGACAACTCACCACTTTTTCCAAACTCTTAAATCTGACCTGGGAGCAAAATCAACAGCCAAATCCTGGGATAACATGTAAGATACTTGGACAAGGTTTTGTCAAACACGGAGCATCTTCCTGCATGATAAGTACTAGACAAAGAGTTACAGAAACGTACTTAAGTAAGCATACTGTATTAGAAAGGCAAATAAATATTTTTCTGATACAATATGAAAAGCAAATTTTTATGCGAGTTACATGAAAAAGCTTAATAGACTGATGGCTCTATAATACAAAACAACATTGGGGCAGTTGCTTACAGTAAACTATTTTTCGAATGTAATGTAGGAATTTTGATACACAGATATCCTTGCCATCCCACTTCCTCTGAAGAACCTCAAGAAAAAGATTGATTGATTCTCTAAAGCTGTTATTTTTGGTTCTTTTCCAAGCAGCCATACAGGCTGTAGGTATGAAACATGACACAGTCACAAAATGTTTCTCAGAAATAAGAGGAACTTTCTTATAAATACAAAAAGTTGAGCCACAATACATCTCACAATATTAATACGCTCTCTAGTGAAATATTCTTGAGTGAAATGCACCCATGTCGAAATGCAATTACTTGTGAAATATGTAATTATTTGTGAACCATTTTATCATTATTGAAATAGTTTTCATCAATGAAATATATTTAAGAATATCAAATTGAAGTTGATTGAGTACAGTCGAGTTTCACACTTTCTTTCAACATTTAAAAAATTGGTTTTGCGCTCTATATTAATCAAATTAAAACTTCTAAATTTATGACTGCTACATTGAGAAATCAATGTCAAAGAAGTGAGCCGCTTCATGCATTATGTAATCATTTTCATATCTACCGCTTGTTCCATACTTAAAAACAAAATCATGTTTAAAGAGTTTAATTTAAATTTAAAAATTTAGACGCCCATGCTGTAAAAAAAATTGGTTATCTAAATTTAAATAACATTTAACAATACGGATTTCCCTAAAACACTACGTATTTAGTTCTAAATATTTTATATGCATTTTTAATTTACAAAAAACATCTACAGTATAGCATCTTATGTATTCAAAAACATCTTATGTTTCTGATCAGTTTTAGCATACATATACATATATCATAAGTTACTCAGGAGGAATGATCTCTTCCAAGTCGCATTGATGAAGTGAGTCAATTGGTCATGCATGTTTGAAGTGTAAGCTTTAGGGTAGCTCTAGTGTAACATTAATAAAAATTTATCAGAAAATTCAATGATACAATGTATTTTATTTTGAACTTTAAAAGGTTGTTTTTACCTACTGATAGTAATTATAATTACAAAAAAAGTCGAAAAACTTAAACTGGGATTACAAAACGAAGATAATGTTACTCAATAATTCTCTTAAATTATCTTAGTTTATGTCCTAAATCCATGATTTTTAATCACCTCCAAAGGGAAATACTTCAATTTGAAATAACCATCCTAATTCAGATGGTATTATAAAGTCTTATACTGGTATATAATTTTAATTAATTAAGCCACTGCATATAATACACTATATTCTTATGTTATTAATAAAATAATTACATAATACATATTAAAATTAATAATCAATATCAATTAAAAAGTACTGAAAACATGCAATATTCCAAAATTTTCAAATTCCTTCAATGAATTTCATCGAAAAAGGAACGATCAAAAAAGCATTTTTAAAAAGTAAAATCAAAGGAAAATAGACGATTCATAGCAATAATTAAAAGTACAACGCTCTATCTTTAAAAAAATTCCTTAGTACTCACCCATGATATTAGAAATATTCGTATTCGAAAACAGCAAAAAATAAAACAGAAGAAAGAAATAATAGATTGAAGAGAAAATGTAATGAAAATGGTTACATTTTTAATCAATCAGATTAAAATCATATGAAATTTATAGGGTTATCGCGGGGAAAAAACCTATAAAAATTATTTCTAATATATACGTTATCTCCATTTCAACCACATCGCCAGACGATAAAAATATCAAGGTAACCATATTGTAATGTTATCACCCATTTTGGCGAACATAAGCAACAACTTGGTGCGTGTCCCATGATATCAAACTAGCACTCTTGCTTTTTTGTCTTCCACAAATCTATAAATTTTTAATTAGAACTTAAATCTATCATACGAAATTCCAAATTAATAATTGTTGGAATATGAAATCTCAATGACTATAAATATAAAATCAAAAATGAGTGCATAAAATAAAAGTCATTCCAAAATATAAAAAGCCATTACAAGCAGAACTAATAAGTAATAAAATATAAAGAAGAAAATGAAAAAAAAATTATTAAACAAAAAAATGACTTATAAATGTTCTAGAAAAAATATGAAGCACATACCTCGTCGAAGATTGATGGTGAAAAATATTATAATATGAATAAACACGAAATATATATAAAACTTTTAAATTATATTTATTCTAAGCAAACTCACAAATTCACAAAAACATCGAATCAAACGATCGAATGGCAAATAAGATTTATTATTATGTGCAGCCAATGTTGCCACTAAATACCTTGAAAAAGCAACTGTTAAATTGCTGCCAGATGGATCAGGTGTATTAAAAAATATTTTCAGCTGAATATTATCGTAAAAAATTGTAATAATTACGTGCGCTTTTAATATTTTGTAGCAAAGTGAAAACTATGAAAAATAATCGTTTGCTTCAACTAAAAATAAAAAAAAAAAGGTGAAGACGAAAAACATTTTTTATTCTGATGAGTTTTTTAAAATTAATGTTTAACTTATATATTAAAAAATTACAGGATTTTTCATTAATAAAAAATATCTCGTCTTTTTTCTTATTTAGAAATATGTAAAGTAATTGTTTTGAAATTTTTTCCTGTTAAATGTACTTTCAAAAGAAATAGAGAATGTTTTTTCATTTTTATTGAACATTTATTTGTATACATCGCTGATAAAATATAAGCAGATTTTTTTCTTTTGGTTTATATTTATTTATTTTTGCCATAAAAGACACAAAATTTAGTCATAAAGCATTAAAAACTTTTCTTGTTTTGCTTCTAAAAATGGATTAAAAAGCAAAATTATGTAAGAACATGTAATCTAACGCTGGGTTTTCAAAAAGCAATATTCCTTAAGACTATTTGATTTTCATACTTTTTGCATTTTTAGCAAACTTTTTATATCTAAACATTTTACCACTGTTGCAAATGTTGATTTCATCAATAGCAAAATTTATTAACTGGTGATAGTTATATAAAAGATGAAATTCAGACTCAAAATTTCTTTTTAAAAAAACAAAGAAAATTTATTTGAAATTTCTTTAAAAATTCAATTTCAACTATTTCAAATTTTCTCATGGAGAAGTAAATAAGTATTTTAAAATTCTCTTCACGTGATGTTTTCGTAAATGAGAAAAACAATGTCTCTATAAAGCATAATTTCTCTTCAAACGTTTAGAATTTTGAAGAATTAAAACTTTCTACACAGGTAACTGCAAATTTAATGAAAGTAATGTGATATGAGAATATAGTTCCAACGTAGCTGATGTGTGTCATAGAAGATGACTAAAATGGGTACCCAGTACCGGGGTATAGCCAGCTACCCTACAGCTGGGATTATATTAGGGGTCTCGTCCTCTATGTTCGGGGGTTGGGCGTAGAGATAACAACCCTACTCCGTAAAAAAACTTTTGTTACGAAATCTCAAGATCATAATTTTGAAATTGTTGACAGTTTAACTCGGTGATACTGAACCTGCGGCCCATGGACCGCATGTGGCACACCGGCCTTTCCTGAGTGACTCGGTTATAACCCATTGCTCCCAGAAACTTTGTTATTTAAGAACAATGTAATTAAAATTTAGCGGGAAATTCTACCAATCAAGTAATCAAATCTATCAATTCTGCTATCAACACGCTTTTTTATATTAGAATGTGAACAAGAGAGGCTTGGTCATGGTGGAAAGGAGATCGAAACTGCCCCATAACTCAATAAGAGACGCATAAAAATTTAATTTTATGCGTTTGATAGAAAGGTAAATGCAGTATTAAAATGCAAGACGAAAATTAGAGTTCATATATTTTGGTTAGTCCAATGTTTTATATATATATACTGTTTTTCCTTCTTATTTTCTGTATGTTGTGGCCCGCGTGAAATACTTGTCATATGTTTGTGGCCCGGCGGGAAAAAGCTTGAGTATTCTTGGGCTAAGTGGACTAGATCATACGAAACTACTCTCCAACTAGGAGATGGAGTATACATGTAAGTGGACAGATATATTTATATATATATATATATATATATATACCGGGTGGGCAAAAAGTCCGTAAAAACTTTAAAAATTCATAAAATCCGGAGAAATGAAAGAAAAAAAAACTGTTTGCAGGATCAGCATTGGTATGTCACGGGATTTTTTTTAAACTAGAAAAAAAATTCAAAAATAATCCGGTAGGTGGCGCCGTTGCAAGTGTCTGTGGTGGAAATATGCAAATTAGACGGTTATAAAAACCTTTGCTCTCAATGAATCCACATTCATTTCACCATTACAAACAGTGATGTGAACAAGGATGCTCAGTGCGCCGGATAAAGCTTTGTTGGTGAAATTATTTTACAGGAACGAGGAATCAGCGACCATTGCCTTGCGTAAATTCCGAGTTCAGAAAAATGTGAAGAGTAGAAAAGGCCCTTTAACACCTGCAGGTCTCTTAAAGCTTGTTAAACGTTTTGAGGAAACTGGAAAGTTGGAGGATCGAGCACGAGCCGGACGACCATGCTTGAAAGAAGCACGTGCACCCTGCATTGCTGTCGAAATGGAAGCGATTGCGTCCGAAGCAGCTTCAGGGACCAGCAGTGCTCGTGAAGCTGCCAGAGGATTGGGCTTACCACCATCATATGTCCGCAATATTCTTCGTCGACTCCTCCAGCTGTATCCATACAATTTGCAATCGTGCCATGAACTTTTGCCAGCAGATACCGCACAGAGGGAAGCATTTGCGAAGTGGGCCTTCTCTAAAATGGAACAGGATCCCACCTGGGTTTTTAACATCTTGTGGACAGATGAAGCTCATTTCTCGCTTCATGGTGACATTAACAACCATAACTGTCGCATTTGAGCGACCTCTAATCCATGTGAGTACACACAGAAGCCATTGCATTCCCCAAAAGTGACAGCATGGTGCGGTTTCACGGGTTCATTTATCATAGGACCCTTCTTCTTTGAAACGCAGTGCCCAGTAAATGGATGGATAACGGAAACGGTAAATGCTCTTCGTTATCTAACGCTTCTGCGGGAGACTGTCGTGCCATGTTTAATTCAACGAGGTCAGATTTCGAATGTCACGTTCATGCAGGATAGAGCAACCAGTCACACTGCTAACCCGGTTAAGACATTCCTGATACAGACGTTCGGGGAAGACAGAATCGTTAGCAGGCACTGCAGGTACCCATGGCCTCCTCGGTCTCCAGATTTAACACCGACAGACTTCTGGTTGTGGGGATATTTGAAATCTAGCGTGTATCTATCCGGTCCATCAAGTCTGCCGGAACTGAAAGATGCGATCCGCAGAAAAGTTTCCTCCATACATCCGGACATGTTGCACTCTGCCGTTGCTGGATTTGTCACCCGTCTGGAATGTCTTCTCTCCTGTGCTGGTCATGTGGAACATATTCTGGTGTAATAAAGTTGTGGAAGTTTTCTGTTCATTAATTATGCATTGTTTCTTTGATTTGCGTACATCAGCGCCACCTACCGGATGATTTTCGAATTTTTTTTTCTAGCTTAAAAAAATCCCGTGACATACTAATGTTGATCCTGCAAACAGTTTTTTTTTTCGTTCATTTCTCCAGATTTTGTGAATTTTTAAAATTTTTACGGACTTTTGCCCACCCGGTATATATCAAGATTAGCTTTTAATATATGTTTTCTTTTATTTCTGTTTTTTAGTGCTATGTTAGGAATCTCTTGATTCGACTGTTTTATTATACGGCATCTTGTTATAATTAGGACTTTAAAAAAACACATAAAACCAGCATTTTTAACATAGTACCAAAGCATCATTAAGCTCCTGCAAAATAAAATTAAATTTAGAACTTCGTTAACATTAATAATACTTAAGAAAATTGAAGTGTTTTTTCCCCCTCAAACAGGCTTTGTAATGAAAATCATTTATTCAAAAGTCAAAAGAAACTGCAAGATTTTTTTTGTCTTATAACTTTAAAATACAAGAAACTACCTTTTGATAGAGGTATTACTCACTATAAGAAAGGAAACGGTCATTTTTTATAAGCGTTGTAAACCACAGGCAAAAATCACTTCTTTCCTCTACTTTGTTTTTCTAAATTGTAAGGTTATTATGAAATTGAAAACTTTTAATTTCCTCAAATGTGTATTGAATTCAAACATTATTAGATTAACCTTATTAGATATTTTCGTAAAGTAACTTTCGCAAAAATCCTTTTTGAGACGTCTTTGCTAAACATCAATCCACAGTGGGGTGCCAGGGCAGCTAATTAAAAAATCTTTTTATTGCGGTCTTGTTGGCTATACCACGAATTTTGCTATCAGATGAAGGATGTTTATAAATAATAGATATTTATGGACAATCTCTTCCAACACACTGTACACTAATGTTCTATTTTTCTTAAACTATGCTGTGCTATCGGGAAATCGGGACTTGATTTTTCAATATGTAACCGAAATTCAGCATATTTATTTGATTTGTTGCAAGTTTTATTTTCAGAAATTCGTAACAAAGATGTCGTAACGTCGTATTCATAACGCCGATTGACAGAACCATATACGGCCTGCGGCTGCCCCTTGTTTTGGCTGCCCACGTGCGGTGCACGCGCTGCACACCTGCTAGGATCAGCCCTGAACTAATCGCTAGTTAAAACCAGACTGACTAATCTCTGGTCAAAATCATATTGATTCATTTTAGTGGGCATCTCTCTATTTAATGTCCTGTGGATCCTTCGAGAAAGATCTGCTTGTGTCATAGATCGTGAAATTAGTTTATTTCTCCACTAATGTCTAGAATAATTCATGTTCCAATCTCGCCAAAATGGTCGCCAAGTCACCAAAATGGTCGTCAAAGTCGCCAAATTGGTTACAAAGTCACTCGCCAAAAATGATGCTCTCTTGGCTCTGTCGCCATGATTTCGCCAATTTCGCACTAAATCACCATTTTAGCGTAAGGGACGGAGTTAACTGCGAATATTACAAATTTAACATAAATTAAATATAACATAGAATAATGCAAATGCATTCATTACACATCCAAATATAGATTAATAACACTATTTTACTCAAAATTCGTAAAAGTATATTGTTGTAACTAGTAGTTTTTTGTCTTTTTCAGATTGTATATCTCACGTCACAGTGTAGGAAATCACGAAAAAACAAATGCACGGTTTAATCGTTCTACTTTTAGCATTAATATCCGCAAGATAGCCTTCCGTACTAAATCGATGATGCTTTATTCTCTGGTAAATTCCTTTTTACCCCTACCTCGTTCCATTATCAATATAGGAATGCTAAATACACAGTTCCAGGTGGCATCGTAGGTGGTTTTATTCAGTAGTGCATGCTACTTCACTAATCCAGATACCCCTTTTATGAATATAGCAGTAGCCGTTCCGAAGTTAAGAAAGTGGCAAAAGACTTTAGAAGGCATACTGTATAATCTCTTTTAAGATATTTATCTATTTATTATATATCATGCTCTCTATTTAATAATCTGTTAGTTAATTTATTTAACAAGCTATGTTATTGGGCGTAAGGGAAAGTTTTAACGTTTTCTCTAAAGAAAAAACAAACAATTTTTTAAAATATATTGTTCTTTGTTCGTGGTTTCTTTTTGGAATTCAAACAGCATACAACGTTTTAAATGAACTTGCCTTTTTTTTTCACTCACGTTCCCCGCATTACAAGTTTCACAACATTACAACTAAACTGCAAAAAAATGTGTATAAAATCATCAGTATATGTGTATAGTATAACTGTTTAAGTCAGTGCTTCTCAATTTTTGAATACTTGTAACCCAATTTCCTACCATAATTTTCATCGCACTCCTTTCTATACAATAACTATGTATTCATTGAATTCAATAATAATGTATTTGGCGCTGAAGCTACAATACGATTTTAATTATGAACAGCACAAATTATCAAGATAAGTATAAAATTTTGTATATGAGAAGCCCATGGAAGTCACTAGTAATTACTAATCTTGTTCTTAACTTAGTGTAGTGATAAATTAATTATCAAATACATTGTGCAGTACTGATGCATTTATATGCATATTATATCGATGTAAATGTATATTTTACCTTTTTATTATGTCAGAATGTATATTTTGTTTTGCTTCCTTTCAGTAAATATGTATTTTAATTTTTTTTTCACTTTTCGATATACTCGCGCCTCTCTTGTAAGGTTATCAAGCCCTTAGGGTAGTGGGCCCAATAGTTGGAGAAACTCTGGTTTAAAACGATTTCAGTCATATCCAAATTCTTGCTAAGGATCGATAATGCATAAAAGTGCTTGTAGTCAAAAGCGACAGAACTCAGTATCCCAATACTCTTATAACCACTATCTGTTCCTTAATCTGTTCAGGCATAAGTCATGGCAACTAAATTTTTCTTGTATATATGTGGATGAATTACAAGCGTATATGTATCGTGTGGAAGTTATAGCGTGTATACAAAAGAACCGATGGCTCTGTGATAGCTGGTAGTAGCGCAGTGAGGACTGTGAAATCAGTCAGTTGGTGAGTGTCGTGTGATGGATGTAACCTGTGTTGATCAGCAATCTTACATCAAAATAGCCATTCTCCGAGGGAAAAATGCGATGGAATATCACAGTTAATTAGTGGAAGTCCTTGGAGAGAAATAATGTCTTACCATACCGTACACTAGCACGGTGGGTGTACTGTGTTGTCATTCTTTTTCACCGTGAAGACCATATTGTCTTGTACACTATCGTAATAAATTAGTGTTTTACGATATTTCAGTGCTATTCATTGTCCACACATTTAGTTAACACCTTGTTATTTCGTCTGTATATGACACATTTTCCAACCGGAATGGTGTCTCCAAGAAAAAAGAAATCAGTTGCCATGATTTTTGCCCCAGCCCTCGTATTTTCAGGTAGAACCTCACTGGTTCTGAAAATAATCTATTAAACTTAAGAAGCAGCTAGTTTTGAAAAAAAGATACTCTATAGGAAGAACTTTAGTCTAGCTTGTCTTTCCTTTTTTACTGTCAATTGTTGACACTATCATGTGTCACTGGACAATGATAAGATGATGTGCTGTTTACCTTCTAAGCGGAGGAAGTGTTAGTGACACCGAAAGTTAGGCAGAAAGAGGTAATTTTATGTACTCTCGTTCGAAAACAAGAGAGTTTGGGTAGGTGGCGCACACAGACCCCATGTTGCTGGGTTATGGGTTTGACAGATGCCATGGTGTTAATAAATTAATTAAAATGAGAACTCCTTCGTTGATTTTAAAGGGATGCCTGTCATTTAGGAGATTATTTCTTTCGGTTGAAATATTAACTGTTAGTCCTATAAAAATTAACATTAATTATTAACTACTACAAAGCCTTTTTGAAGTTACAATCAATGTAAAAAATAAGCAAAAAGATTATGTATCACACACACATACTTTTTGCTGAACAGATAAAAGTTTCCTTCAAAAATCTGCATCGAGATAAATTTTTCCAACTACTATATAGGAAAGTACACACACACACTAATTCTTATGGTTTTATTTCCTTGTTAATTTCTTTCTTTGAAGATGAGAAATACAATGGAAAGTATTCTCCTCGAGTAAACAACAATAATTGCATGTAGCGTAGCCAGTATTTTCTAATATTTACCTTTCAAGAATGTTTCGAAGTAGTTAGTGCAGTGCTTCTCAAACTTTCAATACTGGCGCACCCCTTTTCAATCACAATTTTTATCGCGCCCCCCGTATACATTAATAATGTACTGAATGCAATAATAATGCACTTTGACGCTAAAGCAACAATCTTTATAATAAACCGTACAAATTCATGACATAAGTATTAAATTTTGTATATGTTACTTTTAAGCAAAAAAAAATTAAGTAATAGGATAATTATTATGTTATTTTTCCTTTCTCTAATTTTTAAATTGGAACATATTGCAAAATGCGGTGGTTTCTTAGAAAACAAAATACAGATATCAGCTAAATATAGAAAAGTAACTCAGAGGGTCAATTTCTAATCATAAGCATTCCTTTAAAAAACTTTGTTCTGTAAGACAAGCCCATGGAAGTCGCTAATACTTTCTAAACTTGTTCTTAATTTAGTATTAATTAGGTATAAAATACTCTGTGAGCACTGATACATTAAAAGTATACCGGCTGAAGTGCCCGCTCTTTGCACAAGTTCATTTATAAGAAAATAAAACATTATTGATATAATCGCTTAATTGTAAGGAGAGTAAAGCCAAGTGTGGGACAATGTTTACAAAAATGTAAAATGATTTTTTTAAAAATAGTTGCACAAATTACAATTAATTTTAAGCGAATTGTAATTTTAAGCCTTACCGAATTAGCATTTATAATGGGTTTTAAATAATGAACAATAACATAAAATTCCGATGAAGAATAATTGAATTATTTTTAATATTTAAAGCGAAAAGACTTCAACACGTTTTAACCCGGGAGCAGGCGCGCACTAGATATGGTCGAGCGGGGTTATTTGAGTCACCACAATCCTTTTTTATAATTATTTTATTGTACACGATACAAATCGTGATTCCAATGAATAATTTAATTAAGAGAAAATATAATCACCTGCTTTCAAGGACACAGAAAATATTTCGGAACAAAAAGTTATCACACCGGGAACTCAGACCAAACGAGTACCTTAAGATCATAAAAAAACGTCTGTCACTCCCAAAAAAGAGGGAGATATGTGACAAATATATTTTAGTTCACGTTAAGTTTGTCAAACAGGAGGATAGTGTCAGGGCCATTGGTAACAATTAAACAGTGTTGCCAGAATTACCGATTTCGTGCACACAGTGCTCGGCGTGACCGCTCCCGGATTGAAAGTGTATTTATTACAATATGGATGTTCTAAAAAATGATGCAAAACGTTTTTCATTATGCTTGGCTTAGTAATCCTGCAAACTTCCCTAAATGAAAAAAAGAAATACATAAGAGCAGGGACGTAACTAACCGTACAAGTAAGCTCGAAGGTCAAACCGCAGCAAATACATTCTGCTGCCTACAGCTGATGGCAATAATATATAACAGTGATGAACTTTTTATCTTCCTAAAAATTTTTTTGATTATGGGTCTGGGTTTTGTCTGGGAAAGAGTAGCATTTTCGCTTTGAAAAGAAAACGTAATAAAAAAATCTCTCATCATGGGATTACAGCAAATAGAATAAAACGTTTTTTATTTGGTTATAGTATCAAAGATAGCTAAAAAATGAGGTTTTGAGGTAGAATAGAAGCTTTTATTTTTGATGATGTAAAATCGCAGATACTATATATATATGTATATATATATATATATATATATATATATATATATATATATATATATATATATATATTATTTCCGTGTAAATGTGTATATTTTTTATTATGTCAGAAAGTATTTGGTTTTATTTCATTCTAGTAAATAAATTTTTTTAAATCTTTTATTTTCGATATGCTCGCGCCCCCTTGTAGGTTTATCGCGCCCCCCACACAGTTTGAGAAACACTGAGTTAGTGTGTTTTTTCGATGTAAGGAGCTATTGACATAATTTTATAGTGAAAAAATTCTTTTTGTGTCTAATTTATTGTTTGTTCTCTTACAGTTCCCAACTGATAAACATTATATAAACATATATTTTTGATAAACATCTATTTCTTGGGAAGTTAGTAGTATTTCGCATGACTTCTAAATTTTTTGCAGTAAATAATTGCTGAATTACTGAGTAAAATAAAAAATGTTAGATGCTTGAGTTTTCTGTATGCCATATATTCATAATTTATTCTCCAATTCCATACAAATAAACTAAAACATAACATGAAATTGTTTTCATATGTGGCTAAATTTACAGGAATAAATAGTATTATAATATACTAGCTGGTATATACTCGTTCTTCGCACGGGTGAACTGAAAAATAAAGCAATACAGATTGAAGGATAAAGAAGTTTTTATTGAGTTAATTCGTTACGTGAATTGCGAATTAAACAAAAAAAGCTTTTTGCATATTTCAGCTGAACAAAAAAAAAACACGTTTGTTAAATTTTAAGTTTGTAGATCTAATAGCTGATGAAAAGGATTTTTTATTTATAACAACCCGTAGCTGATCTCTGCTCAGCAAAAGTAACACATTGTTACAAAGTTTGTGTAATGAACGCTAAAAATAGTGTGAATAATTTATATCTGAAAGTGTAATATATTAATATTACTTGTATTTATTCTATGTTAAAATTGTAATATTCGCAAGCAACGCCGTTTCTTAAATTATAATGGGAACTCAATGAAAAACAAAGCAAAATGTTGGCGATAGAGTCAAGTGGGCAACTGTTCAGCTACTTTATAGCTCGAGCTTTATTAGAGCTTTGGGAAAGATTAGACTTACGCTTTCACGGCATAATTCTTAGTGGTACTTTTTCTACACTTCCAAAAAATAAAGAGGCTGCCCGTGGTAGCCGAGGGGTCAAGGTATCGGATCGTGGCTGTCCTTGTCACGCGTTCGAGGCCAGTACCACTAAAGACCCGTCGTGTATGGGAGCGATGCACGTTAATCCTTTATCTACCGCATTATGATTAACTGCAGTTTTTTTCATGCAACATTATTTTTTTGGATCACTGCATTGAAAATTAAGGGATATACATAAACAAAATACTCAACTATGAGAAATTTAATCCGTTAGAGTTAATTTAATAATTAAAGATATTCCACTGTAAAATTACTTATATACACTGTTCACTTAAAATAAAGAGTTAAATCGCTTTCTTAAGTCCTCATTAATAAAAAATAAGACACTTAAATGTTGACATTAACTATTTTTTCGGGACAAAAATGATAATCTTTGCAATTCACTGAAAAAATTTTAGCTGAAAACGCAATTTCTGCTATAAAACTATTCGTCTTCCATGCTAAAATATTCATCATACAACCTTTGCTTTCCATATACCTTGGAAGAGTGGATTTTAAAGAATATTCCTGCTGAGTGTATTGTCAGAATATTCGTAAAATTGGTTATTCTATGTTATTTTAAAGTGAATGGTACTTATAAGTACCGTCGGCCGGCGTTGCACGGACTTTCTCTTTCTCATGACACCAGCAATTATGTGTGTGTGTTTGTACGCGCGCAATGTGAGTGATTTCTAAAATTATTTCATTAAATTTTCCTTTTTCGAAAATTGTTCCACTTATTTTCGATTTAAGACAGGTTTATTTTCTCTCTCTCTAGCCCGGCATAACACGGGGGTTTTAGTGCAAAATTATTGTTCCTGCTTCCCTCCCCCTCACAGATAAGATATTGCTTCAAATTTCGATGTATGTCTTAAAAAAACGATATTGCGCTAGTTAAAAAATTATTAATGTGAAGCAATAAAAAGAAAATTATTTTGATGCTAAGAGTAAAACAAAAACTTTCATCATTTTTTTAGTATTAGTTAGTTTCGAAGAAACTAAAATAATAAAATAAATTTCAGATTTTCATGAATCAGTCAATCGTTACATATAGTTAGCTTAAAAAAGTCTCTAAATTGTATTTTGATTCAAAATAATAGATGATGTACTTTTTAATTAACACCTATTTAATTGAGTCATGAAATAATAGAAATAATCCTTTAAAAACATTTATATATTAATAAAATCCATTTTCTATAAGTAATAAATATAGAAGAAAAATTTACAGATAGCTAATGAAACGATTGCCTTTTTAATATGCTTGAATAAACACACACACACACACACATATATGTGTAAGTTATAAAAAAGAGTATGGGGAAAAGCATAGATATATATTTACATGTACTGAAAAAAACATTCAAAAAGAAAAAAATAACTATCTGATAAAAAACATTTTGATATTTTATTTTAATTTGATAGTTTTTCACTCCACTGTGTTTAGTAAATTATTTAAACATGTATCAGACGAAAAAAAAAGTATTTTATACAAACTAACTTATTCATTATTTTATTTACGGAATAAATTAAAAGCGAACGCGCACTGAGGCATGGCGTAGACAAAACAAAAGTGAAGGCTTTGCTTCACACAAAAAAGATGATATGTGTTGTCACGGGCCTTTTTGCAGATGGCAGAATTTTTTCTTGCTTACTTGACAATTATCGTTATATTTTAGACGCTTCACATAATATCTTTATAAATTATACACTATGTGTTATTCCGATGTATAAGCTATGTTATATTGTAAAGTTTCATTAAAATCCATTCAGTTGTTTTTGCGTGAAAGAGCAACAAACATCCTCACAAACCTTCACATTTATAATATTAGTAAGGATTTATAATATTTTTAATATATAGTATATTTGTAACAGTAATATATTTACATCTTTAAAGATATACATTTCTATCCTGATTTATTGAACCCTTATTTAACAAATCTCACGATTTAACGAATTTATCTCTTACCACAATTACAATGAAGGCAAAAACCCTATTTAATGAGCAACAAATCCTGGAATAGCGAATTATATCCCCATTTAGAAATTTTTTTATTAGTTTGTATTAGAAAAAAATTGGATTTTTTTAAAAAAAGTGATATATCCTTTTTGTCTTGAACAGAAAAATGCTTTTCTTGCCAGAAGCACATTTCGGAAGAAAAGGGTGAAGATCATTATTAGATTTAACAGTTGAAGATGTCATGATTGTAAACTGTCGCGAAAGTTTTGAATAGGACAGGAAATTTTCTTCTTATCTGATCGTACTAAAAACGCAGGGGTTACTTAAGATATTTTACTATTTTCTCTCTCTCTTGAGAGAAGTGAAGTTTATTACGTGTACACGGTTTTGCAGAACATTTGGACTGATTGGTCGTTGGCAATGAATAGTGATTCTGATGCACACAGAAATTGATAATGGAGCACCTAATGCTTTACATCAGAGCTTCTCAAACTATTATTCCCACTATTCAATCATAATTTTCATTGAGTCCCCCTCCATACAATACCAATGTATTGAATTCAATAATACTATACTTCAGTGTTTCTCAAACTTTCAATACTGGCGACCCACTTTTCAATCATAATTTTTATCGCCCCCCCCTTATACAATAATAATGTATTGAATGCAATAACAATACACTTTTTTTTGACGCTAAAGCTACAATACGATCTTAATTATAAAACGTATAAATTATTAAGATAAGTATATTATATTTTATATATGTTACTTTTAAGTAATACATACTTAATTTTTCTTTCTCGAATTTGCAAAATGGAACAGATTGAAAAATGCGATGGCTGCTTTGAAGACAAAATATAGATCTCAGCCAAATATAGAAAAAGTACCCAGTCTCAATTTCTAATCGTATATAAACCTTCCTTTGAAAAACTTTTCTCTGCTAGACAAGCCCATGGAAGTCGCTAATACTTATTAAACTTGCTCTTAATTTAGTATTAATAAATTAGTTATAAAATACCCTGTGCAGCACTGATATATTAAAAGTATACTGTCTGAAGTACCCGCTCTTCGCCCGAGTTCATTTTTTAAAAACTAAAACATTCTTGATATAATAGCTGAATTGTCAGGAGAGTAAACCCAAATGCGCGACAATGTTTACGAAAATGTAAAATGGTATTTTGAAATGAATCTCCATATAGTAACTAGTTTCAAGTGAACTGTAATGTTAAGCCTCACGGAATTAGCATTTAGAATTATTGTTAAATAAAGAAAAATCGTATAAAATTTTAATGAAGAACACAATTGTGTTTTTTTTTTAATATTTAAAGCGAGAAGAGAAGACACACACTCGATACTAACGTTAATGGTCACGAGTGGTGATTGAGTCACCCCAATCCTCTTTTTTTTATAATTATTTTTATTTTACACGATACAAATCGTGATTATAGTGAATAATTTAACTAAGAGAAAGTATACTTTCCTACTTTCAAGGATTTTTCAATTTTTCTTTGGTAACAAATAAACAGTTTTTCCAGAATTAATGATTTCATGATCTGTGTGCCCCGCGCGACCACTTCCGGGTTAAAAGTGTATTCAATGTAATAATATGGATATTACTGCAAAAAAAATTGTGTAAAACGTTTTTCATTATGCTTTATATGTTTGAGAATACTCATAAAAATGAATCTTGGCAAAGTAATCCTTCAAAGTGCTCTCTGTGGTTTTCCAAATATCATAAAACTCTTTTACATAGAAAAAGGTGTAACAGAGAAATACACCATTTACAACGTCTCTAAATGAGAAACAAACACATAAGAGAGGGGTCATAACTAACTGAACCAATAACTTAGAATATCAAACAGATTATCAGCTATAATGTACAGTATTTCAAAAATAATAACAGTGATGAATTTTTTATCTTCCTAAATTTTTTCGATTCTGGGTCTGGGTTTTGTTTTTCTTTTGAAAGAGTAGTATTTTAGGTTTAAAAAGTAAACGCAAAAAAAAATCTCTCATCATGGGATTACAGAAACTTAACTAAAAATAGATGATATATATATGTATAAATTATATCAGAGTGCATTTCTTATGTCTGAAAGTATTTTGTTTTAATTCATTCTAGTAAATTAATTATTTTTTAAATCTTTCATTTTCGATATGCTCGCGCCCTACAGTTTGAGATTTCTTGCTGTACTTTGATGCTACGATTACAATACGACTTAAACATCTTAAGTGCCGCCGATGCATATAAACACGTCTCTGTAAGCCAAGGCGTATATATACGTCTTTACGAAGTACGATCTTTTATGAGTACTGCTAGAAATAAAATTATTCCGAAGGCTTTGGAATGCAATAAAATGACCTGGATATTGTTTTCGAAGATTCACTCAGTTATTTCAGAGGGTTTGCTTATTTATTTCTCCCCCAAGACTGGGGTCACTGGTAATCATTAAACTTGTTCTTAACTTAGAATTGTTAAATTAATCGTAAAACACATTGTGCAGTCCTGATACATTTGTAAGTATATTATATCAGTTTAAATGTCTATTTTATTTTTTATTATGTCAGGATGTACTTTGTTTGTTTACTTTCAGTAAATTAATAATTTTTTTAAATACACTTTTGTTTTCGACTTTTCAATATGCTCGCGCCCCCCTCATAGAGTTATCACCCCCTTCCAAATGTGGCACACCCCACAGTTTGAGAAACGGTGCCTTACATTCTTTGGAAACTGTGAAAACACATCACTCTCTTATGCGGCAGGATGTTAATGATGTAGTATTTTCATCTGTCCATGAAGTCGAAAAAGAACTGCTTCGAGACAGGAAACAAAAGATTTTCAAAGACGTATTAGTCAGTATTTTAAAATTTTTAATTAGCTGGTGCATAATAATTCTCTAATAGTATTTTTAACTTCTGAATCATAAAAAAAGTGTATCATTTCTAGCTACGGATATTTTTTTGCGTAGTTGCTTATTATAGAATTTTTAAAAGGTAAGTGCAAAAAATCTTCATTTTGTTTTGACCCCGATATAACGAATCCCCCAAATTTACAAACAAAACGTTCAGTCACGATGAATCCGCTAAATCGGGGTCTGAGATTTCTCTTGGGTCAATTGTAATCGTTTTTCTAAATTCAGAATTTAGAGTAATTTAGGGTCGCCCATTCGGTATAGTGGTTAGCAACACTGACTGTGCCGTAGGGCCAGGGTTTAAATCCAGGAAAAGACATCGATGTTTGTAAATGTATATTGCCTTCGCGGCATGTGGGTGCTATAAAAAGCCTTCGAGCCGCAAGTCCTCTCGTAAGATTGGTGAAAGGGAAAGAGAGGTGGGGAACCCCTCCAGGTGTCCTCCCTCAAAATTGGGGTGTAAACGAGCCAAATCGTACAGTCACTTGTATGGTGCTGAGAGCTACGGATAACGACAGGCGTCACTTAGCCCTTTGCTATGATGAATTTCGTGGGCCTCAATCTGGACTTTGCCGATCAGGTGTCATCAGTAACAACATAGTAATTTAGTAAACGCCACTGATTTATGCATATACACAACTCTTTTTTTTACATGGTAGATGTGTTCCTTAGAAAACCGTGAAAAAAGATCGTTAAAAATTCATGCGACATACGGTAAATTTGGGGATATGTTTGAAAATTTTAAAAAATCGTGTAAGATGAAAAATCTCCAGATATTTTCCGAAAAAACCGAGCAAAAAGTAATAATGAAATTCATGTTACTTATTTATAAAACAAAAATTATTCATTTTTATTACAAAAAATAAGTATACCGCAGAAATTCAGTTTATAAGTACATACAGCATATTCAAATTAAAATTAAGAATATAAATTTACTAACTAACAAGCACGTTTATTGTGAACTGGATAAAAATTGCTATCATTAGCAGATGTGTGAGGCTGTGATTCAAATGAATAATTTTGTTCGTTATTAAAGGCCTCTATCGGCTTTTTTGTTATTAATGGCTATTTTTTTGGTTTCTCAAGTTGCTTGCATAATTATTTATATCTTCCTCATGAAACTTAAGATTGTGTTACACGCTCTATGTCAGGATCATGAGTAAGAAAATGTTGTTCCCTACTTGTAACAGATTTCAAGCCCTCGTGAATGAAATCAGTTGATAATAAATGAGCTTCACTTTCGACTTCGTCATTATCAAATTCTTTATTATCATAAATTGTCATAAATTTGATTAAATCGTTCTCATTTAAAAAGCACGAATCTTCAAGTTTTTTTTTTGAGATTCGCACTAGAACAAAAAATTCCTGGAAAAAAATTCTTTAAATTCGCGTACTGTGTTATGTCAAAATCAAGTAAAAACAGTTGGGTGTATTTTGTTTTTAAAAAAAAATTTTAAAAGAAAAGTTGAAAGGAGCTAAACTTAATCATTATCTTATTTATTCAGCCGTTCCTAATCGGATTTACAAATTCTTCAATATTTTTTATAATATTACAAGTAAGTTTCAATTGGCAATAACGTTAGAAACATTTAACATAATTTAAATGCTCTAGAGATTATCAAAATAATAAAGCTTTAACTCAGTAGCAGAATGGCTAATTTTTTAAAGTGAGCCTTATATGCTTGTGTTCCAAAACTCATTTTATTCTTTTTAATTATACAATCAATGCGCATTATGATAGTACTTTTCTTTTTGTACGATAAACAGGTGGGGATTTAACAAATTGTATTCAAATTCATAAGATTATGAAAATTTTTATATGTAATTGGTTTCTTTATAGTTATATTATTTTTTATTATCTTTTAATATGCTTCATTTAAAAAAAATATGTTAGTTACATACATCAAATATTCAATAAAGATATCCGATTAATGCTTTTGTGAATATTAGTGTTATGACATGTGATTTCTATTTTTGTACTGGGGAAGATTAAGACATTTTGAGATGGGGATTCTGAAATATATCTGTTTAAAATTTTGTATAACTTAATTGTTCTTCAATAAATATTAGTGGATTGATGTTCCTGAACATTTGAGAGCAGAAATTCCGATTTCAAAACATTAGTTTCATTCGATTTTGATTCCAATTACGTCTGTGATTGTACTAATGTCAGGCACAAGGTTTCGATCTTAGTATCAGCACTTCTCACCATTTGAAAGAAAATGTAAATTTAGGCTTAAAGAAGCTGAGTGGTCCAATAGAAGGCCGAAACTTAAGTTGTAGGTTCTTGTATATTTGTTTATATAAGTGAATAGAAATAATAAAAAGATACAAATTAAATTTTTTTTCGTATACATTAGAACTACCGTTTAAAAATATACAGCCCCAAGAATAAAATACTTAGAATATTTAGTATTTTCAAAAAAAAATCCAACAAGTTGGGCCATTTAATCAAAAGAATAATTAATAGAAAATAAGATGCAATAGAAGAGAAACATGTTTTAAATCAATGCTAATTAAGATACTAAGAAACACATTTATATCAAACTAATAACATAGAATTTATTACAATTGTGTGAATAAAGGAAATTAAATACTTTTTACTTACAGAAACTTATATACTTTTTAATAATCGGTAATTCGCTATATTAATTATATACGAGGGTTGCGGCATAAACATGGCAACTATTTTTTTCCTTGTAGATATGAGAACGGATCGCAAACATATATGTGTCATGTGGAAGTTTGCAGGCATAGTGTGTATGTAGAACAACAAATGAATCTGTGATAGCTGGTAGTAGCACAGCGAGGGCTGTGAAATCAATCAGTTGGTGAGTGTCGTATGAGGTGGAAGTAACTCGAGTTGAGCAGCGCGCTTACATCAAAATAGCCATTCACCGAGGGAGAAATTCGCCTTGTGACTTTAATCTCATCCCCAAGATTAATGAACCAATACATGGTAGGCGGTTTGCAACACGAGAGAACATTGCTAATGATGTACGCCACCAGGTGACCCGATTCACACATGTTGCAGCAAATGCTGAGGCTGATGGTATTCAGCGCCTCCCACATCGTTGGCAGCTTGAGATGTCAGTAGCAGGGGACTACATTGAGGGTTTTTAGGCCCAGGTTTGTCATATCAACTTTATGTGTACTGTGTTGTGTTGTCATTCTTTTGCACCGTGAAGACCATATTGCCCTGTCTACCGTAATAAATTAGTGTGTTACAATATTTCAGTGCATTGTCCAGACATGTAGTTAACACCTTGTCCATTCGTCTGTACATGTCACATTTTCTCTAACCGGACTGGTATCTTCAAGAAAAAAAAATAGTTGCCATGACTTTTGCCCCAAACCTCGTAGATAATTGTTAGGCTGTAAAAAAATAAGCATATCATTCTAAAAATATACTTGTATGTCATAAACTTGTTTTTCGTCATAATTTTAAAATGCCTCCAGTAAGCCTGATAGAATTTGGTACGATAAAATAGATTAAAATTCTGATAGAATTTCGTAATCGGTGTCGAATAGGATGCCTACGTACTTATTACTCATCAGAATCGTTTCTAGTTGTACCAGAAGTCCCATGTTTGTAGAAAAGCACACGCTCCACTCCATCACAGAAGATTCAACAGGTTGAACATTCCTTCATTGATATGTATGGTTCATAAAATATTCTCCATACCCGCACACGTCACCTCGATGCGAATGGAAACTGGACTTGCAAAATCAAGCAACATCTTTCCAATTTTCTACTGTACAATGTTGGTAAGTTTAAGAAAGTCATAAGACTTTGTGTCATGCAGTCAACAGCTGTACGCAAGTAGGCCTTCGACTCCGAAAGCCCATACCAGTGATGATCTATTGAACAGTTCACATGATGATACTTGTTGATGCCGCAGCACTGAAATCTCTGTTCATTTGAGAAAGTGTTACACTTCTACCTCGCATGAAAGTTATCGTCTTTCGTTTATGAATCAGTTATTTCAAGTTTTTATTCTAACCATACTGATTTCGAATATTTGTTGTTTTGTTGGATACCTGATATTCATGATACACTTGCGGAATGATCGTATGCGAAATTTTGGAGTTCATCATTATGTTGTAATGTTTGCTTCTTCTCTCATGCTTCAATTATACTCTTAACACCATGTTCCAAGTCATTTAAATCTTGATAACTGCCGCCGTAGCAACTGTTGTCATGTATAGATGCTGCCGAGCGCATCGTCTTTCACTGATTGGTTATTATTATTTGAATATACACCGAAGTACCGCTGAATTAGGGATACCTACCTAGTAACGAGTTGGTCCTCCTCTGTCCCTGATAATGTCTGTCCTAGATTCACCATATTTCTGGAAACGATCCAAGGGAATGACTTGCAAAATATTGGCTAAAGCTGCCCACAATTCAGTAAGGTTCGTTAGTGCTGTGTGATGGTTTTTGACGCCTTGTTCCAAACCATCCCAAAGATGCCCAACAAGATTTACGTCTGGGCTTCTGGTGGCCAATTTATGATAGAAAAGTCAGAAGAATGCTCATCCAACCAGGCAGTAGCCAACCGGGATTTGTGAGAGATCTTGCTGGAAAACTCTATTACTGTGCGGATAACACAACAGCATAAACGAATAGAGGTGATCACCAAGCAACTCTACATACGGAATTACATTGAAGGAGGTTGGTACACTCATCAAAGATCCCAAACAGTGTCACAAAAAACACCCAAGATCAGGATTGAGCCACCATACCCTTACACATTTCCAACCTGTTATGCAGGATCCATGGCTTCATGAGCCTGACGCCATATTCTCAGCCTACTGTCGACATTAAGTAGTCGGAATCGGGACTCATCACTCCATGTTACTCTTTTCCAGTCCCTACATTCCAGTTTCTGTGCTCTCTTGCCCAGACAAGATGTGCAGCTTGGTGGCGAGCATTGAGCAATGGTACTATCGTTGGTCGACGACTCCCTAAACCCATATGGTGAAGCGAGCGTTGCACAGTCCGTTTACTGACTGTACCACTGGTATCGTCATTCAACTAGGAGGTAATTTGAGCTAATCTTTGGCTTCCGTGGCTACGTTCAACACGCCTGAGACATCTCTCACCACGCTCTGTCAAGGATAATTTGTGACGGATATATACGCATTACTTCAATTAATCCTTTTGGGAAATTTTTAGTCTATCAGTTCGCGTTATTCATAATTAACCCTTTGGAGGTAGAGAATCATGATATTTAAATTAACTTACTATATAGTCGAAGTTTCTGGCTTGAATAGAGAGTAGGAGAGGAGATATACTCGAATTAGATGAGATTTCTACTGAATCTATCATATTTGAATTATTGTGATTAAGAAATCATTAGGGAGGAGTTTTAGAGTGACGAGAGATTGTCCACTGAGATTGAATTGATATTAAAATAAATCGGATATGTTAGATCCTTTATTAAGGTTAAGATCAAGTTTGATAGTCTCCTAATAATTCGTGTTTTACTTTCTTTGTTCCACTTTCGCGTTCAGCATTGATACATTCTCTTACTATTATTAGTTGAAATTATGTCTTTTCATTGTGTGATAAATAAATAGATTAATTGAATCATTTTGAGCGTTTCTTCCCTACCTTCCACATATCTAGGTGCCCGAGAGGGAGGTGCGAGCCTCTCACAAATTTCCTTTTACAGTTTTCCCAATTGCTAGTTTTTTTGTCTACCATCCATGCATTCTGGACACTACCAAAATTAAAAATCCTTGCTGCCTGACGATTTTGGAAATTGATTGCCCCCTGTGTCCTACACCCACACTTTGTCCGCGATCGAAGGCGTCTAAATCTGGCAGTTTACCCATACTGGCAATTCCAACAACTGATTTAGAACACAATATGGAATATATATGCAGTTACCACAGTGCCCTCACTTGCACATAACGATGCGCAGCGCAACACAATTCGCATAGCCCTTACCCTAATTCAGTGGCCAATTTTTCGTGCCCTTTGGTGTACAAAGTTTTTTCAACAATAAAAAAAGGACAAATTCTTTTTAATATGGAACCTGGGATTGCCTTCTACAGGCAATATCATAAAGTACGTTTTCACTTTGAATCTGTGGCATTTTCTTTGTAATATAATACTGATCCATACTTATATAAGTAGAATAATTTCGTGATTATTTCTTTGCTATGAAAGTCAATTTCAAAATTTTTCATTTAAACAAATTTAGATTCATTGATGATATGTTAAATATCTCTTACGTTATTTTGAATACACTGTAGTAATAAAAGATGGAAAAACTATCCCCCAGCTGTGAAATGGAACTACAAAACCTCATTAAATTACAGACCGGATATTGAAATATATATATGCACAAACAAAAAAAAATCTCTTTACATTGTCTAGACAGGGATTAACGAAATACCTTCAATTTTGCAATATTCCTATACAGAGAATTTAAAATGGTTTCTAATTATTAAAAGGTATATTTTTATTCTTCATTAATGTTTATTATAGCGAACCAATCTACAAAATTTGCGAAAGAAGATAATAATATAGTTTCAAACACAGTTATATGTACATTTTAAAGACCTAAAAGTATTAAAAAGAGACTTTAAAACGTCATTGAATAATTTTTGCATAAATTTCCTGAAATACTCTTGAATATTTGAATATTTTTACACCCTTATAGTTTTCTTATCATGCTTACAAATATAAATATAAATAAGTATGCACTATACAAAAACTGTTTATTTAAATAGTGATAAAAGTTTGCTATTGCAATTGTAAAGTTTTGAAAATGCATTTAAAATATTTATAGCGAATTTATTTTTATGATTGTAAAAGTAGATATTTACATAACACACACATATAATATTTATACGAGTGTTTTATGATATTAATAATAATAATTTATAATATTTATACGAGTGAAAAGGCAATTAAAAGTATACTTGAAAAAGTATAAATACAGTGGTTGACTTGCACCGCTGATTTATTGAATAATATAACAATTTTAATAAGATTATTTTATGAAAATGTATTAAATAAAGTACTAAACTTCTAGAGAACGATACTTTTTATTAAAAAAATACGTTTTAAAATAAATTTTTTCAAAAATATATATTTTCATATTATCTAAAAAAATATACGTTTTTTTTAAGAATTACATATACTTTAATGTTATTTACATAAGAAATGAGATTCATAAGGAAAAATAAGAGAAAGACAAACATTCTCAGAAAAAAAATTGAGCATTTAAACTGGCATTATAATATGCACAAACTAAGTGAAATTAATATTATTAAATACAAAGAGAAGTTTTTTCTTAAATTTTTAAATATATTTTTCTGTGGAATACATATTTTGAGTGTCTGTTATATAAAATATAATAATTGAAAAGGCAATACATGTCAAGCCCCAGGCCTGCTGATAGAATCATCTCTAAAATAACTTCTTTATTGTTCTTGGAACACATGAAATCCAACATGGTGGCCCTTTGGCGCGCAACCGGATGGAACAATAGACAAAATTTTTGCGAGGAGTCACCAGCTATTCCTTTCAAATTATGCTACGTGGACGATATTTTAACTCTACCCATTCGTCAGCGCCATTTATCGCTCTACCTTTAAATAAGCTTTTCGCCAATTTACCCTGGGACAAATCCCGAGATACGCGATATAAAAGAGTTCGCTCTATTTTTATTTACTACTTACTTAATTTTGAAGCTAAACTTTCTAAACCTGACGTGCATATATTTTGAAAATTAACTAACCATTTTTTAATTGTATGTAGCTTAGCGGGGCCTGAGTAAATAACATAAACAATTGATCTAAAAATGTTCTTTATAATCGTTTCTGTTTTGTGATGTAAAAAAGTTACCGAAAATTCAAGCTTATCTCGAATCCAATTTTGATACCTAAAAATTGGTTAAGCATATCACATATTTTCATTCAAGGCTTAGAGATAAATCTATTAACTTCTTAAGTGAGAAACATCTTTTATTTTAAAACACTTTTAAATCAAAAGCATTATCCTGTAAAAACGAATTTTGTTTTAAATTACATGCATATGTTTTTAAAGCTTTGTAAGAAAATGTAACAGGGAAGTGTTTTAAATTTTTTAAGTAGCCCAAATTTTTTAAATCACATACCTTTGTCGTTATTTAAAATAAACCAATCGCATTTCATGAATTCTACGCTTAATTAGTGAGAAAAACTTCCATTATTCTTTACCATAAAAAATACCGCAATTTAAGTAATTCTTTCTCTTCCCCGCTCTAATACTTATTTGGAATTTTACAAAACATTCGTTGGAATTTAATTGAGCCTATTTATTTAATGCAGTTGAAAATAAATTTATTTAATATAATTGAGTAAAAATTGGATTGCTTTTCATTTTTAGAAATTCCTTTTGCTGTTTTAAACAGAAAATTTAGTATTAAAGGTGTGAATACCTTTATTGTGTATAGAAACCTAAGTTAAATAAAAATAAAAGCAAAAGAATTGATAAATTAATTTGTGACTAACTTTTTTGAAAAATAATTTCTTATGTAATTTGATTATAAAACTCCATGATATGTACCACATGTTTGTAATCTTATGATTTGGAAACAAAAAATCTTAATTTCCTTATAATTTAATTTAAAGCAAACATTTCTGAATTTTAGAAGAGATACGATTTTTTTTATAAATCATTGTACATATAGCTACAGTTTATTCCCAGAATTCCATAAAAGTCCAAATTTTGTAGACTGTTACCAAAACCCTTCTTATTGTTTAAGATTGAGATGTGACAATAAAAAAGTGACATCAAACCAAAGATTAATGTTTCTTCTTGCTGTATTATTTCTAAAATGTTCTGTGACATTTTAGCAATACCAAAAAAAACTAAGAAAAACAAATGAATGCATTGAATTTATAGTAAAAAATAGCATTATAATGAAATACATATGTCTATTTTTTGTTATTTTACAGCAAAAATACTATGCATCGCAATTTAATGCAATTTGAAACTAAAATAAAAACACAAGAACATGGGAGCAGAGACTACAGAATATTTAAATGTTTTTATATTCTCATTACCAATTTTAATTATCAAAAACCAATTTATACATTAAAGTTAAAATCTTCTTACCTTTCTAAAAATACGTAGTAAAAATTTTCTTTTAATTCAACTGTGATTATATAACAACAGCAAAGTTTATTCCATTGACGTCTTTTATTCGTGAAGTCTCTCAAATGATCAAAGAGATCTCCAGATGAATGATAATATACACTGCATGAGGGATACCTACCTAGTAACGAGCTGGGTTTCCTCTGGCCTTGATAATGGCTGCCACTCGACGTGGCATAGATTCAACATGTTTCTGGAAGCGATCCAAGGGAATGACTTTCAAAATATTGGCTAAAGCTGTCCCTACTTCAGTAAGGTTCGTTGGTGCTGTGTGATGGCTTTTGACACTTTGTTCCAAAACATCCTAAATATGCTAAATAGTATTTAAGTCTGGGCTTCTAGGTGGACAATTTATGACCGAAAATAAGAGGAAGGCTCATCCAACCAGCCAGTAAACAAACGGAACTTGTGAAAGGTACAGTATTCTGGCTGAAAAACTCTACTACTGGGCGAATAAGAGAGCAGCATAAACGGATGGAGATGATTGCCCAGCAACTCTACGTATCGAATTGCATTGAGGGAGGTTGGTACACACATCAAAGATCCCAAACAGTGTCACAAAATATACCCCAGACCAGGATTGAGCCACTATGCCCTTGCACATTTCCAACCTGGTATGCAGCATCTATGATTTCATGAGCCTGACATCATATTCGCAGCCTCCCATCGGCGTTAAGTAGTCGGAATCGAGACTCCTCACTCCATACTACTTGTTTCCAGTTCTCTACACTCCGGTCACTGTGCTCTTTTGCCCAAGCAAGACTGGCAAGCCGCTGGCGAGCATTGAGGAATGGTACTCTCGTAGACTCCCGAAACCTATACAGTGAAGGGAGCGTTGCACAGTCTGTTTACTGACTGTACGACAGGTACAGTCATTCAACTGGGTTTTAGTTTGAGCTAATATTTGACTTCCCTGGCTATGTACAATACGTCTTAACTACCTCTCACCACGCACTATCAAGACTGATTGTGTTTTGCAGTTTGCCCGATCGCTAGTTTTTTGTCCTCCATCCATGTATTCCAGGTATACTGTTGACTCTGCCGACCTTGGAAATCCTAACTGTCTGACGATTTCCGAAACTGAATGGCCCATGCGTCACGCACCTACGATTTGTTCGCAATTGAAGGCGTTTAAATGAGGCAGTTTACCCATACTGGCAACTTCAGAACAACCACAGTACGCGCTATACATGCAGTTACCACAGTGCTCTCACAGTGCACTACAGAATTTGCATAGCCCTTGCTATACCTAATTCAGTGGCACTTTAGTGTATATAACATACAAAAAGGATGAATGATGTGTAACATATAAAAATTAGTTACATTTTAAGTTCAACCAGCGCCGGTAATGCATTACAATTCTTTTTCCAACTGAAAAAAACAATAATTATAAGGGATGCCAACTTCAGCAATAGAACTTTAACAACATGCGATTTTATATCAGCAAATAAATTTAAGTAACCAGGTAAAATGCAGTTAGATGAATCATTGATTTAAAGCAGATGATAATAATATGGAATAGAATTTTCAAACTAAACGATATCTATAAATATTGTAGAATTTAAATAGTTAATTAAAAATTGGTTACAAAATAAATATAATCTAAATATTTTGTAATACAAAACAATAACGACGTAAGCATTCTACATAGATTCAATCCATTGTGCATTCTGATGAATTTGCGTAATTCAAACAGAACAAAGTAATACCCAGCATGCCGATAGTTGAAACCAAGGGGCTCCAGGAACATTCTTCTGACTTAAGATACTTCATCTGATCACCGAAATTCTCAGACATGAACATTATTGAACACTTCTGGGATGCTTTGCAAAATATTGTTCACATGAAATCTCCACTACCTCAGATTCCTACGGATTTGTGTACTTCCTTTGTATAGTTCACGATGCGAATTGCTTCCATTATGCCTTCAGAGATTTTTCATGTCCTTGCCATCTCATTTAGAGGCACTTCTGCGTACCCGCGTGGACTTTCCACGAAATTATGTAGATGTACCAGTTTCTCGGGCTCTTCAGGGTACATACATATCACAAAAATTCTGTTACGTTTCAAAGTGTTATTATTGATTTTAAATTTGTTTTAGTACTTCTGGTATACGCTATTGCAATCGATTTTACAGAACATGCTAAATAATTTTAAGTTATGGCTATTATTAAATTTAGAAAAATCTCTTACATCATCTAAAAGAATAGGAAATTAAATCCAGCATTTTTGTTTAACGTCTTTGTATATTTATTTTTCAATGCTGAAGAAGAAGAATTAACAGACAGGCGAGGCTCAACACACCATGAACTCGGTCACTCTCACCTATTCAGAACTGCAATTCACCTACATCAACAACAAGCAATCAACTGTTCCTCCTGCTCGTCACTGGTATGAGGTTAAACGACCCGGTGGTTGTTTTTTCCTTCAATTCAGCAGGCAGGAACAAACTATTCTGACTCGTTTCCGGAGTGGCCACCTCCGAACTTTGACTATTAGGGATGGAAACAAAGTTTTTCCATGGAGAGACATGGAGATGAGCAAGAACAACAGCAACAACAGCATTTTTCAATGATTATTACCATTGAAATCCCAAAAAATCATTGAGTAGAGAAGGAACAAACGGTTTTTGAAGATGAAAGCTCCACTTCACGAAGTCCTTTAAAATGGAACAATAATTAAATTGAAACATTTCAAGCACTAAATTTCACAAGCGAAAAGAAGCAAGAAGCTCAAACATTTTCTATGTTAAGATGATTGTAATTTTATCCCTTGATTATTTAGTAATTATTTTGACTTCTTTTGATCCGTTTAATTATTTTTGATAGAAGGCATACAGTAAATTTAGTTATGTGACAATTTTTGATGTTACTCATAGGAGAAATATGTAATATATTTAAATGTTTGGTACTATATTTAAATGTAAATATTAAGATGTCCGAAAAAAGGAATAAGAAGCGGAGAGTTTTTGTAACGTCAAATACAAGAATTTTCGAAAAACAAATTATTCTAAATTAAGACTACACAGTACCCTAAAAATTTCATTTTTACCGAAAATTTTTTTTTTTGCATGTTTTGGTGGCCCATATCATTGAGATGCTTGCCACGAAATTTCAGATCTGTTAGCAAATCAGTTTTTAAGATATTTGAAGTTTTATGAGCTATGGTTTTGGTTTCGGCTTCCTTTTAAAGCATTTTTTCACACTTAAGTTGAATTAATTAAAAATATTTTTGAGCTTTTAGTTTGAAATGTTTATTAATTCCAATTTCATTACTAAAATCATTTCTCCTTGATTATGTTTTGAGCTTTTTGAGTTCTCATAATTAATTAATAAAGATTAATTTCATGGCCAATTTTTGCTTTAAAAATAGTTTATGTAACTTAAAAGCTTTATAATTAATTTTTCCTGTAGAGAAAATGCCATGGCAAATGCGTTCTGGGTTTCTGTGAGAAACAATATTTCGAAGAGATGGAATACTACTGAAAATGATATATCGAAAAATCAGTCCTCAGCTGATTCTGCAATTAGACTTCCGAATACTAGTATTTCTGAATTCAAATGCTGCAGATATAACTGAATATTTCCTTGATGTATATATACCAATCTACATTATACTAAACATATTGTAGTACTATATTTTTTGTATTTTAAAGTCGTACGACAAGAGCTAAAACTTCCTAAACTCACCCATTTTAAAACTGAAAAAAATTAAATTTTATGAGCAAACCTGACTATTTTTAGCTGAAGTTAGTATCATTATTATTTTGTACATAAATGCTTCGTGTTTCAAAACTTTTGTGAAATATTAGGTTAAGATAAAGCTGAATAAACTGACGTCTTAACAAATGCTATCAATATTATGCAAAAATATTTTTTGAATTAAAAATATAATTTTCAGTCATATTTAATAAAAATAGTGTTTTAATGTAGAACATACATTGGAAAATAACATATTAAAAATAGAGTTTTACGGGCATTATAAGTTTTTGTTTTATGAAAAAACTTTAAATGCGTTTTCTCAGACTTTTAATTTTGAAGGTATAAGTGTTTTCTAATCCCTAAGGCTTTTTTCGTGTTCAAGATAGAGCCTTGACTTTTTTTGCATATACTCCTAAATGTATGTTCTATAAATGTTAGTATGGATTTAGGGCTGAGAACTCTAGTTATTTTTCTAAAAAATGCTAAAGTTGATATTTTAAATATTTTCGTGTTTTTTCCAGGTTTTTCTAGAAAAATAATTATTAAAAATCAACAAGGGAATAGATTTTCAAATCCATACTAAATATTGTTTGTAATAATGTAAGAATCATAAATAACTTAAAATTACTAAAATTTTTTAAAAATTGAGTATTTTATAAAAGTTTGAAAAAACTTCAAAAATTCCTAATTTTTTAAATTTGTAAAATAATGGCTGGTCAAACTGACTTTCTGCTTACAGAATCAGCTTAATAATATAATCTAAATATAAAACATCAATTATTTTTACTGTAACTGTCTCCAAAAAATTTTTTTTGAAAAAGAGTACCGTGTAGTCTTAATTAAAAATATTTCCTTTTAGAGATGTTTTAGAAAAATGTAACTAATTAAAGAATAGAGCTATTCCGATTTTCATTCTGAACTGACCTAATAATAAAGATGTAAAAAAAGTTAAAAAAAAAGAAGGGAAACGTAAAATATTTATAAATAGTTAATTTGGAAGTAAAAAAAATGCTTATAAATATTGTTCAATTCTTAAACTATATGCTGAAAAGGTATTTTATAATTTTTTAGAGAATACTTTTGATCTTTAATAAATGTTTTTGAGAAATTTCTCATCTATAGATCTTTAAAATATGTAGGAAAAGAACTTTTTCTTCAGTATACGAGTCTTTTCATTTCAATTTTTTTACATAGTTCTTTCATGTCTTTTCTTTGTCATTTTCTAGAATAAAACTCAATATTCTTATGGAAAAGAGTGAAATTTTTATTTCCATTAATTTACTTAAAGATGAAAGGACTTTGAACCTCTTTTTGATAGAAATTTTTTTCTTCTTCTTGAAAGGTTGTCCTTAAATATGACATGCTAAATTTAAACTAAAGGTATTGAGACAGAAGAAACGAAAGGAAAAAAAAGAATACCGTTTGAATTTTAAAATTTTTGATTTCAAGTAATGTATTTTTTGAGTAATCTACACTCAATATATATATATATATATATATATATATATATATATATATATATATATATATATATATATATATATATATATATATAAAGGGATTGATTCACAACGAGACCGAGACAAAATGGCAGGGTGTGAGGGGTTCAGTGACGACTTGGAATCTCCTAGGAATGTAGTGTCGCAGACGCCGTAGTTTCGAACTATGGTGCTAAAAATTAGAGAAAGAACAGAAACATCAATACATTGATGAGACAGAAAGCATTTTATTGAGAGGTACTACAGCAGGTGTTCTAAAAAGGATGAACTTCTTCTAGGTACGGACGCCTATTCTTTTAGTTAAAGGAAACGCTCGAATATCTGTCGCTGTCGACAGTATGCGGAATGTACCAGGAATCTTCCGGAGTGTAAGGAATTCCATGTAGCGTCTCTGTCTGGCCTGCCTGATGACTTCTGGCCGTAGTACAGCATTGTTCTACAACAACGTGTTGTAGTACAACATTTCAATAAAATTTCTGTCCTGTTAATGTTTTGCTATTTCTGTTTTTTTTCTTCATCTTTGAACCATATCTCGTAAATAGGCATTTGTGACCCTGCATTTCAATGTGATTCTATGTCGTCTATGAAAGCATTTTTATAACCATCACCTCCTGATTTATAAAAGACAGGACTTGAATTTCTAAAATTGAAGTAGAATTACCTTTTATGCTCCTTAACTTCCTCCTCACAATTTATATTTTTCTTTTTCTCTTTTTCTCCTTCCTACATATATTCCTACTTCCTACAAAAAAAAATCTAGATTATTTCTTATATTTTAGAAGCATATCTTTTTATGTACATTTTATAAATTTTTCTTAAAAGCTAATTTAACTTTTACCATACTTTATAATGAGTCCATATGATTTAGAACAACGAAAGCACATTATGTGCTTTAAGCAGTGCTTCTCAAAGTTTGAATGTTTGCGACACAATTTTCAATCATAATTTTCATCGCGCCCCCTCCATACATAACATAGTATTTTTTTCAATAATATTATACTTTGACGCTAAAGCTACAATACGAATTAAACCTCTGAAGTGCCATCGGCGTATATAAACGTCTGGCTCAGCCAAAGTGTTAATTGCCCAGGACGTATATATACACCTGTCTGAAGTACGATCTTGTCTGTGCACTGCTATCCATAAAATTATTCCGAAGGCTTTGGAATGCAAAGAAGGGGACCTTTATAGTGTTTGCGAAGTATTTGCTTATTTTTCAGAGGATTTGCTTATTTTTATTCCTTTTTTGTAGCATTGGGGAGCGAATCATGTAACTTTTAATCGGCAGTTAAGGAATTAAATATCAAGGTAAGTGTTATAAGTAATCAAGATAAGGATCACTTTTAGTGACAAGGCTCATCGATATTTATTTTGTTCTAACTTAGTATTGTTAAATTACTTTTAAAATACAGAGTGTTTTTTTCAGGTATAGAAGTTTAAGTTGGCATTACTTTCCAAGATGGCGACCGATTTAACAGCTGTCAAGTGATTTATTCTCAGTTTGGTTTGGCAATTCATCAAAACGATCATCAAGCAAGGCGTAGATTCGTCAAATGGGCCCAAAACGAGATTGCCGTTGTTCCCGATTTTCATAAGCGAATTTTGTTTAGCGATGAAGCGCACTTCTGGTTGAATGGCTGCGTCAACAAACAAAACTGCCGCATTTGGAGTGAAGCTAATCCACGAGTGTATGTCTAAACACCGTTACATCCATAAAAACTGACTGTTTGGTGCGCTTTATGGGCCGGTGGAATCCTTCTTCAAAAACGATGAAGGCCACAACGTTACAGTCAATGGTGATCGGTATAGAGCCATGATTACTAACTTTTCATTCCTGAATTGAACAATCATGATGTCCAGGAGCTGTGGTTCCAACAAGACGGTGCAACGTGTCACACAGCTCGTGCCACAATCGATTTATTGAAAGACACGTTTGGTGACCGCCTAATTTCACGTTTTGGACCTGTGAATTGGCCTCCAAGATCTTGTGATTTAACACCGCTAGACTATTTTCTGTGGGGCTATGTAAAGTCATTGGTCTATGCGGATAAGCCACAACCATTTGGAAGACAACATTCGCCGTGTTATTGCCGATATACGGCCACAAATGTTGGAAAAAGTCATCGAAAATTGGACTACATCTGAGCCAGCTGTGGCAGTCATATGCCAGAAATCCTATTTAAAATGTAATGCCACAAGATTATCTTTCGAATAAAAAAGTTCATGTCAATCGAATAATACATCGTTGTTTTATTGCAATTTAAAGTTCTATACCTCTAAAAAAACACCCTTTACATGATGCAGTACTGATACACTTATAAGTGTATTACATCAGTGTAAAGGTACCTTTTTTTTTTATTATGCCAGAATGTATTTTGTTTGTTTATTTCAGTGAATTAATAAATTTTTAAAATAATCTTCGGTTTTCGACTTTTCAATAGGCTCGTGCCTCCTCGTAGATTTATCACGCCCCCTAGAGGGGTGTGCCCCACAGTTTGATAAACACTGGCTTTAAGAAAAAACACACACCGTTTTTTATAATCATATTTGAATTGCCCCCAAATTTAAGACTTTTATAGATTCCAGGGCATGATGAATTAAATTGAGTTCATGGAAGTTCATAAGTAAATTTATAATTAAATGTACACAGCAAACAAGAAAGAAAATCATTTGCGGATAGAGCATGTGTGTTCGGATAGAGCAAAAGCAACTGGAGAATTACGAAATATCGTTAACTACACTTTAGTGAAAATTCTTCTAAGTAAATTTATAATTAAACGAACATATGAGAGTAAAAAGGACGGAAATCCAAGTCTTCGGGTGGATGTAACGCAGAATAAAGCAAGAAAAAAAGAATCTCGTGCATTAGTTCGGAGAATGAATTGGGGAGAATATAGTGTCTCAGATATAAGATACTCATTTCTGATAATTTATTGTTTATAGTGTAGTATTTGAAATTCTACATCATGGAAGGATAGTTTCTGATTCGTAATTTTATTTATAAAAATATACGTCAATCGGTCCTTGGTAGCCTAGTAATCATAGTCATGAACTTGTAGCCGGCTTGTCATGAATTTTAGCCCTAGTGCCATTGAAGATCCACTATGTAGAGGGGTTGATTCACTTTAAATATGTCGTGGCTAAAAGTCCTTCCGTCGGAGTGGAGTAATAGTTTGGAAAGGGTAGAGAGTGCCATCTCAGGTATAATTCTCGTCTTTTAATCGTGGTTTAAACTTACGAGGTCAGTTGCCAATAGTCCGTATGTTTCTTCACTGTGCGACGTTAAGGTTTCCGACTACGTTCGGAACCGTGATTTTGCAAAAGCGTATAAATGGATAATATTTATGATATTTAGTGTCACTTAGATTAGAAAATGTATATAAAATTGTTTTATGAGTAGTATTACACTAAACAATTATTTAAGTACAATACTTTGACAAAAAATAAACACAGAATGACCCATTTTCAAAATATTCTTCTTTTGTGAAAAATGCTTCTATTATAATAATATTTTGCCTGTATATAGCTCAGATCTCTCTACAGAGGCATAACTGGAATTTTTGAAACATATAATGTAGAAATTGGGTTTATCCATATTTTACGACAACAGAGGAGAGCAATTTATGGAAAAAAGCACCGATAATTATTTCAATTGGTGGTAACTCTAAAAATAATGTGAATTTTTCAAAAATTCTTGTTTAGACTTATTCAAGAATTCTTTACTTTATGTAAGCAAAATATTATTATTTTAGATACCTTAAGGATACCTTTTGGTACCCTACTACGTTCGAAACCGTGGTTTTAAAAAAGCACATAAATGGATATATTTCATGATATTTAGTATCACTTAGATTAAAATACATGTATAAAATTGTTTTAAGGACATTATGACAAAAAATGATTTAAATACAATATTTTGGCAAAAAATTAACTTTGAATAACCTTTTTTAAAGCGTTCTCCTTTGATAAAAAATGTTTCTGCAATAATAGTATTTTGCTTATATAAAATAAAGACTTCTCAAGAGAAATAGGAGTTCTGTTAAATTCACATTATTTTCATAGTTACCCCAATTGAAATAATTATCGGCGTTATTTTTTCTTAAAATTTCTCCCCTCTGTAATAGTAAAATAGAGATAAATCCACTTCTAAGTTATATATTAAAAAATTCTAGTTTAGCCTAGGTACAGAGTTCTGAGCTTTATACAGGCAAAATATTATTATAATAGAAGCCTTTTTCATAACAGGAGAAAGGTTTGAAAATGGGTAATTCCATGTTCATTTTTTGTCAACATATTGTAATTAAATAATTTTTTATTGTAATAATATTCTTAAAACAGTTTTATATACGTTTTCTAATCCGAGTAACACTAAATATCATAAATACTACCCATTTATGATCTTTTGCGAAATCATGGCTCCGAACGTAGTCGAATACATTAAAATCACTAACCACTTCATATTTCATCTTTAATTTATCTCAAGGCATCATTTCCACTTATGCATACGTAGACAGAACAGTTTTTTTTTTAAGGAATTGTATCAGCGCTTAAAGTTTCTCCCTTAAAGTTTAGAACCACTCGATGTATTTACATAATTAAGAAAATCTGAGAATTTAATAATATCTATATATTTTGACACTGATATTAGTAAAAAATTTAAAAATTGTCAACTACAAAATGTACATTGAAAACAATTTTCACACTCTGTGCTTTTTTAAGCAAAGTAAAAATAAGTAATATAAAAAAAATTAAGCCAATTCCTACTTAGATCAACAAAGAAAAATTTATTTTGGCTACTTTTTTTTAAGTAAAGGGTGTTTTTGAGAGGCATAGAACTTTAAATTGCAATAAAACAACGATGTATTATTCGATTGACATGAATTCTTTTTATTCGAAAGATAATTTTGTGGCATTACATTTTAAATATGATTTCTGGCATAGGACTGCCACAGCTGGCTCGGATGTAGTCCAATCTGGACGTCCAATTTTCGATGACTTTTTCCAACATTTGTGGCCGTATATCGGCAATAACACGGCGAATGTTGTCTTCCAAATGGTCAAGCGTTTGTGGCTTATCCGCATAGACAAATGACTTTACATAGCCCCACAGAAAATAGTCTAGCGGTGTTAAATCACAAGATCTTGGAGGCCAATTCACAGGTCCAAAACGTGAAATTAGGCGGTCACCAAACGTGCCTTTCAATAAATCGATTGTGGCACGAGCTGTGTGACACGTTGCACCGTCTTGCTGGAACCACAGCTCCTGGACATCATGATTGTTCAATTCAGGAATGAAAAAGTTAGTAATCATGGCTCTATACCGATCACCATTGACTGTAACGTTGTGGCCTACATCGTTTTTGAAGAAGGATTCCACCAGCCCATAAAGCGCACCAAACAGTCAGTTTTTCTGGATGTAACGGTGTTTCGACATACACTTGTGGATTAGCTTCACTCCAAATGCGGCAGTTTTGTTTTGTTGACGTAGCCATTCAACCAGAAGTGCGCTTCATCGCACTTCTGGTTCGCTTATGAAAATCGCTTATGAAAATCGACCATTATTTTCGAAATAAAATTGCACAATTTGAAAGCGTTGTTCAGGCGTGAGTCTATTCATGATGAATTGCCGAACCAAACGGAGAATAAATCACTTGACAGCTGTTAAATTGGTCGCCATCTTGGAAAGTAATGCCAACTTAAACTTCTATACCTGGAAAAAAAACTCTGTAGTTACAATTAATATAAATATGTACAAACATATGACTGAATCACAACATTAAGTGTTAATTATTTTTATTAATTATCATTTAAGTATCGTATTGTCATCCAAAATAATTGTGTATATAAAATTTCAGTTCAACTGAATACTTTAAAACATGAGAAAAAAAAACCTTTTCAAGTTTTTACACAAGTCACCAAAATGGTCGCTAAGTTGTCAAAAATGATGCCAACGTGGCTGTATTTATAGTTTTTTAAATAATTAGTTTTAATTAATTAATATTTATTAATTATAATTAAATTATTGTATTGTCATCCAAAATAATCATGTATATAAAATTTCAGCTCAATTGAGCGCTTTAAAATGTATTTTATTAACGATTGAAAATTCCACCAAGATAAATAAATAAATAAATAAACATATAGAGAGTGCGAGCTAATAGTAGGAATAAAAAAATAGTCTTTAAATGTGGCTGAATATAAAATATAAATATGTAAGATATTTTGTGTGTGTGTGTGTATTCAGTAATGGCTTTGTGTAAACCATAACTTACGACATCGTAATTTAAAGTCTGCAAAATGTTCCCTTGTCAATTAAACTATAACTAATTACTCTTTTGGAAATTAATTATAAATATCTTATTTTTTAAATTACGTAGGCTTAATTGAAATTAATATTTTATTTTTTAAATCTTTAAAATTAATTACTCTTTTGGTAATTAATTACGAAAAATTTGAATATAAAAATAGGATTTTGAAAGCTATCCTATTAAAAGCCATTTGCTTCGTAATTTTTCAAATTTGCTTACTAAGAAATTTCATAATTGTAAAAATGTGAATTTTAAATCCACAGAGATAATTTTAAACTTTCGAAATGACTGAACAATATTATTTTGATGATCTTAGCTATACATAAACAAAAATATTATTTTTCTAGAATATTCCTCCAATTATTTTTAGTGTTAGTCTGAAAGAATGATATGAACAGGAAATTTTTTTGTCTAGTATACTTTTAATATTTCATCATTTCTTGTAGATACTTCTTATTAAAATTTTGAGTAGTTTCTTTTTTGAAATAAATCTGATACTCTATTCTCTCAAAATGTTTAAAAAAAGAAAGATATCGTACCAAGAGCAAACTAGTAATTTGATTCTAAAACTTCAAGAGAAACTTATCGAATTTTTTTTATGTATTGACTAAATCTTCCCAAAATGTTACCATTAAAAAGTTTTATTGAACACAATTTTTTATTGTTGAAGAGAGAATATGGTGTAACATAAGAAGAACTAATTAAAATAAAGCCGAAGCATCATGCTCTTCTTTCCTTATTTTTACCACGTGAAAATCAATATCATAGTATTTCCTTTTTTTTTTTTTTACAGACAAATTGTTTTAGATTAGTGAATGTTTTTGAAAATTTAACCATACTTACTTTTATTTAAAGATGTCAAAAATGATAACTTTTTGAGAATCTTCTAAAAAAATTAAATTTTCTTTCAAATCTAGAAAAATGTTTGAATTTATATAAATGTTGTAAAATCATCAATTATTCATTGAGCAGTTTTGTATTTAAAATTTAAACCAACTAGTTTGAGAAACTTCCAATTATTTAAAACTAAATTATGTACTTAGTAACTTACATCCATAATTACAGACTGTTTGTTAATTAAGAACATATGTAGGACATTAAAACAAAAATTAAGTAAACGTTTAAAAACAACAGCGCTATTTTCTCGTTCTTTTCTTTTCTTATTTTTTGTACACAAACAAAAACTGTTGCTACTCACGACTAGGCATATATTTATTTTTAAACATCATTATTATAAAAAATAAATAAAATATAGTTACGTTGATCGAGTTTCGAGGATTTTATGCCAATCAGTCACAAAGTACAAGACAGTTATTTAAAAACAATGAGAATTTATTATCGAAAATCCAATCCTTGATATACAAGATTCAGCAACAATATTCACAGAATTAATCCCAGAAGGTCTTCACACTTTCAACAGCACTCAAACACAATTATCAGTGTTTAAAATACAAGTAATAATACAATAAATATGTAAAGGCTTATTCGAAAGAACAGCCGAGCCAATCAGTTATCACTAGTCAAAACAATATTCACTAATCGCTCACTGAAACAAAACTGGCTCATTTCTTTGATCAACGCTCTATTTATTGACGCGGTGGAAACTACCAGAAAGATCCGCTTGCGTCAGAGAGCGTAAAATTAGTGATTTCTCCACAAATTTCTAGAATAATCCAGATGGTCTCGTACTCGTCATCATGGTCGCCAAATATTATGCCAACTAGGTTGCTAAATATAGTGTCAACTTGGCATTATCACCAAGATCTCGCCAAATTTCCATTGAACACCATTATAGCGTAAGGGACGGCGTTGCTTGTGAATATTACAATTTTAACATAAATAACTATAACATAGATTAATATAAATGCATTACACATCCAGATACAAGTTATTTACACTATTTACACAAAATTCATAACAATATACATGATGACGTCACTGTTTGGGAATACTTCAGACTGTGTGTAGAATTCAAGCGTGCAACAGTACCCGAGATAGCTGAGTAGCTATGGTTGAGAACACATGGTGAGCGTTACTTCTGTCGAGTTGAGGAGGGTAGGTTGGTCGTGGTGGTGGAGTGGCCATGGCTTCAAACTCAAGGCCAGTGGTGTCGAGTCGTAGATTCGAGCCCAGATCTCACCGAAGATCTGCCGTGTAGAGGGGTATATACACGTTAAATCTGTCAAGGCTCAAAGTCCTCATGTTGGTGTAGTGCGGAAAGTAGAATAGTGGAGAGTTAGCTCAAGTATTGTGCTATTGACTTGACCACATAGATCTGAATTAAAAGGTCAGTCATCAACAGCTTTCGTGTAGCGTCGAAAGAAATATGACGTTAATCAACAATAAATGAATTAAAAAATATGAACATTCATCTTGAATTTTCGTAGACAAGGTTAACGAGTGGTGGTCATTGTGCGTGAAGCCAGCTAATTTTAAATCGAGTATTGATTCAACTTGAGATGTGTTAAGGGAATGGTCTGACTCAAGTAAAGATTGTATGAAACCTTTCAAAGCTGAAATTTTAACATGTAAATCCTAGCAGTGAAATATATTGTTAAGGTCCTTTTATGGGGCATATATATCAAGCAAAATTTTATGCTTTATATGCATCTTAAAATATGTATATAATCACAAGTAAATTCCTAGAAAAATAATACCACAAAAAACCTTAACAGTTTGTATATGTATTTTTCTAATTGATACTTTTTGCAACCAAAATCGTACAAAAAAATTATGCTAATTTTCAAGATGACGAAACACATATTGCATTTAAAAAGGATACTTAACAATATAAGAGTTATTTAAATAATTATTGTGTACATAAATAATTAGTCGAGTTAAATAATTATGTATACTCTTAAGTTTACTTATAAAGAGTGTTTTTTTCCAGGTATCGAAGTTTAAGTTGGCATTACTTTCCAAGATGGCGACCGATTTAACAGCTGTCAAGTGATTTATTCTCAGTTTGGTTTGGCAATTCATCAAAACGATCATCAAGCAAGGCGTAGATTCGTCAAATGGGCCCAAAACGAGATTGCCGCTGTTCCCGATTTTCATAAGCGAATTTTGTTTAGCGATGAAGCGCTCTTCTGGTTGAATGGCTACGTAAACAAACAAAACTGCCCAATTTGGAGTGAAGCTAATCCACAAGTGTATGTCGAAACACCGTTACATCCAGAAAAACTGACTGTTTGGTGCGCTTTATGGGCTGGTGGAATCCTTCTTCAAAAACGATGTAGGCCACAACGTTACAGTCAATGGTGATCGGTATAGAGCCATGATTACTAACTTTTTCATTCCTGAATTGAACAATCATGATGTCCAGGAGCTGTGGTTCCAACAAGACGGTGCAACATGTCACACAGCTCGTGCCACAATCGATTTATTGAAAGACACGTTTGGTGACCGCCTAATTTCATGTTTTGGACCTGTGAATTGGCCTCCAAGATCTTGTGATTTAACACCGCTAGACTATTTTCTGTGGGGCTATGTAAAGTCATTGGTCTATGCGGATAAGCCACAAACGCTTGACCATTTGGAAGACAACATTCGCCGTGTTATTGCCGATATACGGCCACAAATGTTGGAAAAAGTCATCGAAAATTGGACGTCCAGATTGGACTACATCCGAGCCAGCCGTGGCAGTCCTATGCCAGAAATCATATTTATAATGTAATGCCACAAGATTATCTTTCGAATAAAAAAAATTCATGTCAATCGAATAATACATCGTTGCTTTATTGCAATTTAAACTTCTATACCTCTAAAAAAACACCCTTTATGATAATATTTGTTTCCTGTAACATAGTCTTTAAGGAAGTCTATTAATGTAAGAAATTAAATGATCTATTTTTGAATGCTTGCACTGCATTGTTCGCGAATTATAGAATATTTTCTATCTAGAAAATGCTAAGATTACAACGCAATATTCATTACAGGTATATAATTGTTTTACGTATGGTTAAACTCACTGTTAAAAATAGCGCTTATAAGAAGAAAGATGAGTGTCAGTCGTTAATTTTTAATTTCTCTTTTTTCTTAAATGGAATCATTAAGGTATCCAACTACGTTCGGAACCGTGATTTTCAAAAGCGCATAAATGGATAATTTTCATGATATTTAGTGTCACTTAGATTAGAATACATGCATAAAATTGTTTTAAGGACATTTTGACAAAACATTTATTTAAATACGATATTTTGGCAAAAAATTAACTTAGAATAATCTTTTTTCAAGTCGTTCTCCTTTCGGGAAAAATGCTTCTATTAGAATAATATTTTGCCTGTATATAGCTCAGATCTCTGTTCAGAGGCTCAACTAGTTTTTTTGAAATATATAACTTAGAAGTGTGTTTATTCATAATTTACGACAACAGAGGGGAGCAATTTTAAGAAAAAAAAACGTCAATAACTATTTCAATTGGTGGTAACTCTGAAAATAACATGAATTTTTTAAAAAATACTAGTTGAGACTCTGTAGAGAGATCTGAGCTATATACAGGCAAAATAGTATTATAATAGAACCATTTTTCACAAAAGGAGAACACTTGAAAAAAGATTATTCTAAGTTAATTTTTTGCCAAAATATCATATTTAAATAATTTTCTTTGTGAAAATCTCCTTAAAACCCTTTTATGCATGTATTCTAATCTAAGTGACACTAAATATCATGAAAATTATCCATTTATGCGTTTTTTTTAAATCACGGTGCCGAACGTAGTCGGATACCTTAAAGTAAATCGGACATTTTCTTAACTTGAAAAGGAGTATTTCTTAGACACTAAGAAGGAAATTTCGACAAGGGCCATTCGGCATCTCGTAGTGTCACCATTGCCTCAGTGTCATAATGTTTCTTCTTTTCAGCACGGAAACATTTGATACAAATTGTCACTCGTATCATTCATATATTTTTGAGTCGGTTCTTATCACTCATGTATTTTTTAAATATTCGTGAATCATTCATGTATTATTGATAAGTGTTTCTCTCTCTCTCTCTCTCACTTACCTTTACTTTGAGAACAAATAATCAAAGTTTGAATTTACGATGACAAACAATTGTCATAGTTAAGAGTTGATTCCTTCAAACACGTTAAGGAATTTATTAAGGTATCCGACTACTTGCAACAACTATAAAAAATGGAGATATGGAGATTTTTTGCGGTTTTTAGATTTATTCAGTACATTTTAAGAAAAAAAGGCTAAAATTAAGGCTACATAGTACATAGTACCCTTTTTCAAAAATTTTTTTGGACACAGTTACAGTAAAAATAATTGATGTTTTATATTTAGATTATATTATTAAGCTGATTCTGTAAGCAAAAAGTCAGTTTGACCAGCCATTATTTTACAATTTTAAAAAATTAGAAATTTTTGAAGTTTTTTCAAACTCTTATAAAATACTCAATTTTTAAAATTTTTAGTAATTTTAAGTTATTTATGATTCTTAGATTATTACAAACAATATTTATTATGGATTTGAAAATCTATTCCCTTGTTGATTTTTAATAATTATTTTTCTAGAAAAAGCTGGAAAAAACACGAAAATTTTTAAAATATCAACTTTAGCATTTTTTAGAAAAATAACTAGAGTTCTCAGCCCTAAATCCATACTAACATTTACAGAACATACATTTGGGAGTATATACAAAAAAATTCAAGGCTCTATCTTGAACGGGAAAAAAGCCTTAGGGATTAGAAAATACTTATACCTTCAAAATTAAAAGTCTGAGAAAAACGCATTTAAAGTTTTTAAAAACAAAAACTTATAATGCCCGTAAAACTCTGTTTTTTAATATGTTATTTTCCTATGTATGTTCTTTCTACATTAAAACGTTATTTTTATTAAATATGACTGAAAATTATATTTTTAATTCAAAATATATTTTTGCATAATATTGATAGCCTTTGTTAAGACGTCAGTTTATTCAGCTTTATCTTAACCTAATATTTCCCAAAGGTTTTTAAACACGAAGCATTTATGTACAAAATAATAGTGATACAAATTTAAGTTAAAAATAGTCAGGTTTTCTCATAAAATTTAATTTTTTTCTGTTTTAAAATGGGTGAGTTTAGGAAGTTTTAGCTCTTGTCGTACGACTTTAAAATACTAAAATATAGTACTACAATATGTTTAGTATAATGTAGTTCGGTATACATCAAGGAAATATTCAGTTATGTCTGCAGCATTTGAATTCAGAGTACTTGTATTCGGAAGTCTAATTGCAGAATCAGCTGAGGACTGATTTTTAGATACATCATTTTCAGTAGTACTCCATCTCTTCGAAATATTGTTTCTCACAGAAACCCAGAACGCATTTGCCATGGCATTTTCTCTACAGGAAAAATTAATGAAAATGCTTTTAATATATATAAGCCATTTTTAAAGCAAAAATTGGCCATGAAATTAATCTTTATTAATTAATTATGAGAACTCAAAAAACTCAAAACATAATCAAGGAGAAATGATTTTAGTAATGAAAATTGGAATTAATAACCATTTCAAACTAAAAGCTCAAAAATGTTTTTAATTAATTCAACTTAAGTGTGAAAAAATGCTTTATAAGGAAACCGAAACCAAAACTATAGCTCATAAAACTTCAAATATCTTAAAAACTAATTTTCTAACAGATCTGAAATTTCGTGGCAAGCATCTTAATGATATGGGTTACCAAAACATGCAAAAAAAATTTTTTGGGTAAAAATGAAATTTTTAGGGTAATGTGTAGCCTTAAGAAGAGAAAAATAAATTACTACTACTAAAATGGGTAAAAATGGGTAAAAATTGACAAAAAATTACATAAACGGGTCCGCTCTTTACAAATAGTAAATGAACGAATTCTTAATTTTTCTGTTTTGATGTATTACTTTCCTATACCTTTTGGAAAAGACCTTCAGGATAAGACATATTTTAATGTTTATGAAAACTAGAGCACTTTATCTTAGTTATTATATGAAATTTCTTAAGAAAACAGTGACTATATTCATATAAGGATTTGTAAATTTTGTAATAAAACAGTGATTGATAAATCTGACAGTTAAAACACTTCCACTGTTATACAGAACATACAAGAAAAATTTCAGCAAATTATTATGAAAACTTTTCGAGCAATCGCTGTCCCCGTTTGAGCTTTTCGAAAAAAACACATTTCGAGTAAAACGCATTTTAAAGTTTGACATCTTATGTAAAGTAATGGTATCTTCTTTTACTAAAACACTTGTTGTTTTTGTTCTAGTGAATGGAAAATAAAAAAAAAAAAACTTGGCATTTTTTTAAAGCTAATAAAATTGCCTATAAAATAAAACATAAAATCTTGTCAGTTTTTTAAAAACATCATGATTTTAGGGTAGTCGGATAACTTAATCTCTGAATTTTTGACGTAAATGGGAAAAGTATTTACTAATGGACGTACCTTTTTGCTTGTTACTTAGATTTAACTGTACGTAAAATACGTTAATAAAATTGTATAAATATTCGAATAGATTTGTGAAAGTGTTTGAAGACGATCTTTTTGAACACATTCAGACACCATTGCAACATTTTCCGCTTTCCACGAAGTCGAAGTTTGTCCAACGCGATAACTGTCTTCTATGGCTTCTCGGCCTTCTTTAAAAACGACGATGCGATTCGTAAATCTTGGATAATCTCGCCACAACTTACTTAGTATTTCCAAAGTCTCCATTGGTGGCGAAACCATTATTTCGCGTTTCGAAAAACTTCACTGGTGGAAAGAACCATTACCTAAGCGCTAAAAGAATTTAATGTTCAATGCTGTTCAAGAAAAGCCACTTTTCTTACATCGCAGAACAATGCTAACTGGCTTCGGAAGATAACAACTGCGCGTGTGGTTCGGTTACATGACATGAACTAAGCCAACAAGGCCAGGTAAAGGAGGGTTGGGAGAATCAATCTCAAGTGGTTTAAATTTAGATACTTTCGTCGTCAGCAACGGTCGCAATCCTCGAAATTTTGGATCGTACTTACATACAGCCGAATTATTTTCGTGTAACGAAAAAAAATAATTAAAGATCTTTTGGGGATCCACGGCGTTAAAATTTGTACGCTTCTCCCTGTAGGAAAACAAAATAAACAATAAAATTATAGGATGACAGTAGAAATTTCTAACAATCAACACGATGTTATATGTAAAGATTTAAGAAGATAAATACTTAAAAGTATTTAAAAAGTCATAGATAACATTTTTTGTGAATGCGGAAAATAATAGCGTTTATATATAACTATTAATTTAGATGTAATTACGTTTAACTTTCATGTTTATAAATATATATATATATATATATATATATATATATATATATATATATATATATACATAAATATATATATATATATATATATATATATATATATATATATATATATATATATATATATATATATAATATTATAAATAAGTATTATAAATAAGTTTGTGGAATTTTAAATAAAAGATATCATTATATATGTGATTAAGAGGAAACGATCAAGGGAATACCAAGTACCCCTATGAAAGATAATTTTGTCTCCAAAGTGAAATATTATGTTATTCTACATAAAGCAATTTACTGAATCAAATGGAAGGAAGCGCATAAAAAAGATCCCCTCTCACTGCATTTGTCTTGATTTCTTTAATTTTATTAGTGAAATTGTATTGTATATTTTATTCATCTAATGAGATTTCCATATTTTATTAATGTTCTAAATCTTAATTGGCAATCTGCGCCACTAGACGGAAGGAAATTTAGAAACAGAAAGAGTATGAACGCGAAAAATTATTTACTTAACATTGTTAACTGAAGAGATAATTATATTTGTGTAAAATTTGATATAATATAGTATTGATTTTTTTGTTATCTTTCCTCAGATTAAAAATGCCTCGTTAAATATTATTAACAGCTAGAAAATTAATAAGTATCATCAAACACTTTTAGAGCCTTCAGGAAGTTTTCGGATAAGTTTAACTCCGTAGAAAGTTTGAAATAGATTCAACTAGATCAGCATCATTTTTCGGAATTTAATTTCGAACTCATTTAAAAACCAGTTAACATTTTTGAAATGTAATACCCTTTAAATAATTGAATTTCTTGAAAAATATTTTGTCTCTGTGTAAAATTTCGTATTAAATTAACATTTTACATATATAGAAACAAAAGAATAAAAATCAAAATAAATTTCCTTTTGAAATTCAAGAGTTCACTAAAAATACTCACTCATAAGTTATCAAAAAAATATTTAATTTCAAGGGATACGTATAATGTTTGTCAGAATATTATAGTTTTGCATTTAGGTATTTCTTGAATATGATATGAAAAGAAGTAGACTGCATTTTATCTGAAGAGTTATTTGAGTAATTATATATTTTCATTTCCACACCTGCTCTCATTTGTTAATCTAATCGTTATGGTCAAAACGTCATGGCTGGCGTGTCGCAGGTTTGAGTACTGGTACTACTGAAGACTCTTTGTGTGTAGGCTGATGCATGTTAAAACTGTTGAGCTCTAAGTCCTTCTGTTGGCGTGGTTTGGTAATCTGGGGGTGCCAGCTCAGGTGTCGTCCTTGACCGAGGCACAAAGTTAAGTGGTCCGTCATCAACAGCCCTCGTGTTGCTTTATAGTACGACGTTAATTAATACAAAGTGATTTGAAAATAATGGAACAAATTTTGAGGGGTGGTAGAGCACACTAAAACAAAAAGAATTATGTAGGAGTACATGGGTAGAAGTGGCGCGTTGATGCACAAACAGAAAAAAACAACACATTAACAGAAACATAAAGCGTTAATTAACAGCATACTTAACAAGTGATTCCGTACAGAAAATGTTAAAGCAGTTTTATATATTGTATCCTCCAACAATTCAACTGTAAAACTCTCCAAACGGCTGGTTGACTGACATGTAGACGACACACTGCAGCCCTTGGGTTTGTGCCGGGTGTTTCGTCTACATGGTCCAAGATGAATTCTTCCAGGTATGCTTGCCGTACAGTCCTCAATCTACCTCCTCTATCGGTACTGGCAATAAATGAACCGTTTTCACACAGCTGTCGATGTAATTCTGAAACATTTTGGGGTTCGGCATGAGTATACTTGGAGAGCGTTTTTGATACAGCCGTAACCATTAGCAGAGCTGTGCTAATGGTTATGTCTGTCTCTGTACTCTGTCTTCAGTAAAATCAGCCTTAACGATCGAAATATCAAGCTTAAATGCTGATTTTGGTGGTGCAGCAGATCACTGACACATCGTTTTGCTGCCTTCAACTATCGCCAATATTGTCAGGCAATCCCACCATAAAGGTCACCAAGCATGCATGATGATTGGTGGATGTAATTTTTAAAACTGTTGAAACATTTTCTTAATGGAATCACTCGTTAAGTTGCTGCTAATGGGCATTTTATCTTTCTCTTTGTGCTTTCACGTGGCGTCCACTCTTATATTCCTATGCAAAAATTGTTTGTTTTTCTCTACAACTCCTCAAAGTTTGTCTGATGATTTTAGAATCTCAGTGCATAATTCTCTCTCATTCAATCGTTTAGCGATATTTTTTAAATGAGCCAGTTTGTAGAAGATCAATTGGAGAAATCGGCAAAGACATCATCTAAAAAGTATATATAAACAAGAATATTCTTCTAAGTTATACTTATTCCATCAATAAAAAGTCATCTAGACAATATTATCACAATAATATATTTATACATACACTTCCCTATTCAATTCAGATGTTAGGAAACACTGATAATTAAGAGTAACACATTTAAAAACATTTCTTCATGGAAAAGGAGAAAATAACTGTCAAACTTCCACACAACATTTGGAAAACCAAAGTACAATTTAATCCTATTAGCAGAAATGATTACATATAAAGTGCATCAAAGGCGAATTTTTTTTTCCGATTAATGTTTTTACGTGCTTGAAATTTCTGGGAACATTACCTCATTTCCTGTACTAATGACTTTTATCCCTCTTTGGATGCCCTAATTAAAAAGCGACATTCGAGTGTGTAACAAAACTTGTTAAAAGGTTTAATTGAAACAGACTGTTATGTGGTTCTGTTTCTTGATTACTGAATTATTTTGACATTAATGATGAAAATTAGAAATGCAGCTCTGTTAAGCCTGGTAAAAGGAGCGTGCTTTATTAAATTGTCGTTGTCTCTTTTTCTCTTTCACACACAAAATCTATTAGGATATAAAATTTAATTCATTTTGTCTCCATTGTTAATTTAAGGAGTCAACTTTCGCATTACGTTGCTGTACGCTAAAGCATGTAAATGCTTTAGTATCTTATCTTTTTCTTTTCTTGTACTTTTTTTCTGCGTACATCATAATTAATATGCTATCATTATTGTGATAACGATTTTCTAACAAAGTTGAAAATAGGGGACGGTAGGCCAAAATGCGACGGGATTCCGGCAATAAAATTAACGTCAATAGTATTCAATTAGAGAAACACTAATCCACACAAAACAAACAAAGATTTATTATGATCAACATAAATAAATAGTAAAAACAATGTATCAATAAATTTTAGAATTAAAGTAAAATTAGACAAAGAGGCACTTAATATGAAAAGGAACACTTAGGACGAGACAACTGGGGTGGTTCGTCCGCTCGGTATGAGTGGAGTCGTTGAAGTGATAAGTTGTAGGGGGCGCGACAAGCGGCAATAGCGAAAGTGTGCAAGGTACCAACAAAAGTGATTGAGTGTTTTTGTTTGAGATGTTAACTTTTTACTTACCATTTTAAATAGGTTCTTCTTAAGGAATCTGTGACTACACTAAAATCATGTTTTGTTTCAAAAATTGACAATTTTTTTTATGATTTTATTTTATAGGTCATCTTATTAGCTTAATAAAAATACAAATAAATTGCAGCAAACAGTAAATTCTTTAACTCTAATCCAATAGCCTCTTTTATCAGTGTGGATGAAACAAAACACTCCTGGGGACAAGTCCAATTGTTGAAAAAAGAATTTAAGAGAGAATAACCGAAGAAATATTACTGTTGTGAAATATAGTTTTTAGAGCCAAAATGTCAGTTCCAATTTCTTGTAGTTACATTCTTGAAACGTGACATTACAAGAAACATGAGAAACGTTAGAAAGATTATAAGTGACTTGTCAAAAAACAAGAGGGCAAAGGAGAAGGGTGGTAAGTGATTGGTTACGTTAAAACGAAATTGGGTGTTTTAATAAATATTCTTATATTTTTAGGGATTCGGTATTTGTGTCCCAGACACAATTTGCGAGAGGTACATAATAGTTAATCTTATAATTGTTAATTGCATGTGTACATTTTTTTAAATATTACTGCAATCTTAAGATTCGTTTTTTCGCCGCTGCACGATTTCTTTTTTTTAGAAGATTCAGTTTTTTCTTGAGTAATTCAAGTTAATAAAACAAATTAAGAGAAGAATATACTATGGAAAAATCTTAATTCACAAATGGAATTGAGTTATAAAAAATGTTGTCAGTCAGAAAAGGAGAGCACCGCAGGGAAAACAACACACGTGGCGTGTTTCAATACTTTTAACTTTTGAAAACTATTTACATGGTAGAAAATGTACTTTGTTTTTCATATTTATAAAATTAATGCGTTTATTCTTCAAAGTAGAGTTACTCACAGAAGTATAGAGACGTTGCCATATATATTTGAAAAGATATAAGTAAGGTATCCGACTATTCTTAAATCATGATTTTTTTCAAAAAGTGACAAACTTTTTATGATTTTATTTTATAGACCATCTTATTGGCTTAATAAAAATACCAAGCTTTTTATTTTCCATTCACTAGAACAAAAACTATAACTGTTTTAATAAAAGAAGATGCCATAACTTTACACAAGATGTCAAAATGCGTTTTACTCGAAATGTGTTTTTTTCAAAAAACTCAAACGGGGACAGTGATTGCTCAAAAAGTTTTGAAAATAATTTGCTGAAATTTTTTGTGAGTGTTTTTCATAACAGTAGAAGTGTTTTGACCTTCAGATTCATCAATCACTATTTATTTCAAAATTTACAGTCCTTTATGTGAATACAATCACTGTTTTTTTAAGCAATTTCCTATAATCACTAAGATAAAGTGCTCTAGTTTTTTGTAAAAATTCAAATATCTCTTATCCTGAAGGTCATTTCAAACAGGAACAACAAAGTAACGCATCAAAATTGAAAAATGGAGAATTTGTTCATAAAATTTTTGTTCAGAAAGGTACCCGTTTATATAATTTTTTGCGCATTACCCCCCAGTTTTTTCCCATTTCAATACTAATAAATTTTTTTTCTGTTTTCAATTTTAGGATTTTTCCTGAAAATATACTAAATAAATCTAAAAGTCACAAAAAAAATTCCCTATATCTTTCATATATTTTTTTTTCAAGAAAAAGTTGTCGCAAGTAGTCGGATATCTTGAAATGTCATAAGGAAATTCAAGTTCAAATTACTCTTTCGAACATTCATTAAAAGATAAATAACATTCCTTTAAGTTGAAATATTTTATAAAATGGTGGTGAATTATTCATTAACCGATTTCTTTTCCCTCATTTCACCCCATACGCGTGCCTATGCGGTGGCACTGGGAAGCGAATCACGTAACTTTTAATCGGCATTAAGGGGTTAAATAAACTGAAATTAAGTTAAAGTCTATTATGATGGAAATTGGAATATAATACTCCTATTAAACACTCGTTATAATAACAAGTAAAAATTAAATACAAGAAATGCCATGTTCATAGTGTTAGAGCACATTTTAGATGATGCAATCTGTTGCAAGAGAAGCGTCACGAGTTTTCAAATAATTCATACCATTGTACAGAAAACTTATTTATTCAATGTAAGTAAAGCCTAAATGTTGATATAATTTGGAAAGAAATATTCATTATTTGTCACACGTGTTCATTAGAAAAGAAATGAACAGTTTAAATTGAATACATAATTTCTCAAGTTGTCGCTTTACCATTAATGTTAAGTTTTAAAACTTGGTTAATATTTGAAAATTTAAATATCTAAGCGAAGTAACTTTTGAACAATATGCGCAGAATTTTCAGCTCACAATTTTCTACTAATGTATACTAATCTTTAAAATAAAAATCTCAATATGATCTTTGAGGCACACACCCATTTAAAAATAAGTGTGTTTTTTGATGAATAGTTTTCAATGGTTATATTAAAATCCAACAAAATACAAAATCACTTAGTTTAGTGAAAAATAAATATATTATGCTTTCAAGAATATATGTAAAACTGCAAGACTCTAAAAAAGTATTTACATTCCAATTCAAGGATTTTTTTTAAAGAGCCTTTTCTTAGCTTGATATTTGAGAAGTTTATTTTTAATAACATAAAAATACACACTATAAGACAAATAAAGAAAAATCAGAAGAAATGCTACTTCAGAAATGAAGAATACACCGAACTATACTCCATTTCAATTTTTCATGAGTGTGGTTGAAGTGAGCAAAATTTTTACAAAATACATGAATTATTTTTTAGTTAAAACTTTAAGTGATGAACTTCAGTAAAAGGATTAAAAACTCAACAAGTTGGGTAAATCTTATTTAAAAGAGTTCTGCAATTAAATTCAAATATATTTTTGAAGAAACATATATTTGAATATATATCTATATCTATATATATATATATATATATGAATAGGGGGGTCGGCAACCAGGTATCATAGGTTGCCGACCCCTGGTTTAGATCGATCCCAATTTTAATATGTGATGCAGTAGAGTTCTGAAGTGTGGCTGAGTTTGTGATAGGGACGGGCTATCGAGAAGGGGATTAAAAAAGATTAAATACGGATGTTCCCCGAGAAAATATTGTACTGCACTTGTATGTATTGTCTTCTTGGGAACACAGCAGAAAATAAACTGCCGAAATACCCTTAAACAAAGAAAAGTACGTACTTTATAAAGGCATTTTACTACACGAAAATGAAAATTAATGAATGCATAGTATACAGTAATTTACTTGAATATAGACACAGTTCAGAAAAATATTTTATGAATGCATAAAGCTGTCCATAGTGAAAATTAAGTAGCCGAGTTTGCAAAAACTGGCTACTTTTTTTAAAAAAAAAGAAATGCGTGTTGTCTTGTTGCTTCTGTACTACGTTCTACGTTTTGTTGCTTCCTTACGAATGCGACGAAGGAACAGTAAGACCATTACCGACAGAAATCAAAATACAGAGTGTTTTTTTCCTGGTATAGAAGTTTAAGTTGACATTACTTTCCAAGATGGTGACCGATTTAACAGCTGTCAAGCGATTTATTCTCAGTTTGGTTTGGCAATTCATCATGAATAGACTCACGCCTGAACAACGCTTTCAAATTGTGCAATTTTATTTCGAAAATAATGGCCGATTTTCATAAGCGAATTTTGTTTAGTGATGAAGTGCACTTCTGGTTGAATGGCTACGTCAACAAACAAAACTGCCGCATTTGGAGTGAAGCTAATCCACAAGTGTATGTCAAAACACCGTTACATCCAGAAAAACTGACTGTTTGGTGCGCTTTATGGGCTGGTGGAATCCTTCTTCAAAAACGATGAAGGCCACAACGTTACAGTCAATGGTGATCGGTATAGAGCCATGATTACTAACTTTTTCATTCCTGAATTGAACAATCATGATGTCCAGGAGCTGTGCTTCCAACAAGACGGTCAATATGTCACACAGCTCGTTCCACAATCGATTTATTGAAAGACACGTTGGGTGACCGCCTAATTTCACGTTTTGGACCTGTGAATTGGCCTCCAAGATCTTGTGATTTAACACCGCTAGACTCTTTTCTGTGAAGCTATGTAAAGTCATTGGTCTATGCGGATAAGCCACAAACGCTTGACCATTTGGAAGACAACATTCGCTGTGTTATTGCCGATATACGGCCACAAATGTTGGAAAAAGTCATCGAAAATTGGAAGTCCAGATTGGACTACATCCGAGCCAGCCGTGGCAGTCCTATGCCAGAAATCATATTTCAAATGTAATGCCACAAGATTATCTTTCGAATAAAAAAAATCATGCCAATCGAATAATACATCGTTGTTTTATTGCAATTTAAAGTTCTATACCTCTCAAAAAACACCTTTTACAAACGACCATTACTATCAAAATACAGAAGGGTGGTTTCGACAGGCTTAGTCCCTCACTATGTGATATTTCAGGAGTTTGTGCAGTGTCCTTAGTTTTAACGTCTTCATAATTTTTTTGCATTTTTTCATTAACTGTGACAGACCTTTAATGTGTCTGCACGAAGGTTTTCTTAGACTTGAATGGGCAAAGGGCGTGACCAATTATCCAGACTGCTGGATTATCGAGAGCCGAGTTTTTGGGACTTTACTGTATAATTACAACAATATATGTGGGAGTCTAACCAAAATCTCCTCCCAAAAAGTTAAATTTTTTAGATAGCGGGGTTTGAGTGGTAAGGTGTCTAGAGGTTTTTAAATATTTACGGGTTCAGTTTCAATACTCGAATCAAAGTAATGTAATCTAAATTGCTTCTTGAAAATAAAAGAATTTATTTTGAGTTATAGGAAAAAGTTAACAGGGAGAAATTATTTACAGGGCAATAGGAATTAAAACATGACGGTATTAAAGAAAGAGAAAGTTAGATAATTCCCTATAGGAGGACGTTAGAAATCTAGAAAGTGCATTATGTGACTGAAACTTACCGTTTGGTTAGCGAGCGAGCACGATAGCGCAAAAGCGCTATGCCTCTTCATCGGACGGTGGTTAGTATGCCTCTGCTTGAATATTATTTGTGTCGGCATTTCGTACGCCTCCCAGATGGCATTTATCAGGAATGCTGTTTTAATTTGAGTTATAGTTCTCTGGAAAGGGTTATGATCTAACCTTTTACAAAATAGTTCCCCGTGGGATATATCCTACACACACACACACACACACACACACACACACACACACACACACACACACACACACACACACACACACACACACACACACACACACACACACACACACACACACACACACACACACACACACACACACACACACACACACACACACACACACACACACACACACACACACACACACACACACACACACACACACACACACACACACACACACACACACACACACACACACACACACACACACACACACACACACACACACACACACACACACACACACACACACACACACACACACACACACACACACACACACACACACACATTTACATAATCTTAATATACTTTTTTTACCTGCTGCTTTTTCTAACATCAAACATCCATTCTGTTTTCAAATCTGTAATTGACTTTATTCAATACAACAAAAAATATATTTAGTTTGCTTATTTTCGACTTATATTTCTTAGACCTACAGTAATTAATTCTTTTTGCAACAGTTTCTAATACAACTTTCTTAATTTAAAGAAACTGCTACCAAATAGTTTTAAGGTTGCTTAAATTTAAAATATTTATGTAAAAATTCTTTTATTGAATAGATGAACACAAATACGAGAAAAAAACTTACTCTAATTACTTTCCTCTCTATCAAAGAACAAGTTTTAGAGATTAAAGAGTAAGTTTTTTTGTTTCTGAGTTCATTTTTGGGTATTCTGCCTTTTCATTAAGAGTCCACTTTAGATCTTTTAGAAGTATTTTTATCTTTCTATCAGAGAATAATTTTTAGGGATTAAAGTGTAAATTTTTCATTTCCGCTCATTTTTGCAGAAATGGAAAAAGTTTAGTTGGAAACTTGGGGCAGAGTTAATCATTTGTCTTCTACTCTATGTGATGTCTTTAATAATAGTCTAACATTTTAAACTGCGAGAAAGTTTGGGAAGAAAAAAAAGTAAAGAAATATATTCTTTACAAAAATCTTAATATGCTTTTCATATTTTTTAATAGAGTAACGCATATACAAAGTGATCTTAAATCAATGTGCAAAAATGATGGAATTAAATTCTTTGATATTCGGTATATCGACTAGTTTTTTGTTAAAAAAGAAAAGCCTTCTTATTATTTTTTTGGAAAGATTTTGGTTCAAAAGTAGATTTGTGAATAAATTAAGATGAAAAATAAGAAATATTTAAAAACATTTTCTTGTTTTCTAATGGTTACTTACTTAGATTATTGTGATAAATAAAAATATGTCTGAAATATTTAGGGAGAATTTTACTTGAAAAACAAAATGAATCTTTAAAAATATCAAGAAACAAGTAGCTTAAGTATATAATATTTTTAAAAATTGTGAATGTGACGCAATAAATAATTTTTAAATCATTAAATTTTTTATGAAATTACATATACTTCTAAGGTTAAAGGTTTTGCTAAATAATTACTATACCAATTATTAGGAAACGCTTTTTCTTTTTCATAATTTTTTTATTCTTGTAAAGGAAAACCAAAAAAGTGTGCTTATGATTATGACGCACAAATCTTATGTGTAACAACTTTATTTATGATATAAATATATATATCCTCTGCAGACCATTGTTTTAATTTAATGCAATACTTTTTCTTTAATACGGAATACCTAAATGTTAATTTGTAAATCAGCAATTTTTCTAGACATAGAGGATTAGTATGTTAAAATACAGGCAACAATGTATAACACAATGTACATATAAGAAAATAATTCTTCAAAATGTAAAGCAAGAAGAGATATGATAATTAAATTTATTAAAGAAATATTACTCAAAACCCACATGAAACGATTGGGAATGCAAGCGTCTGTGAAGTGAGAGTGATGATAAAAATTAATACTGAGTGTTTCAATCATGGCAGATAAAAAACTATGATCTAAAACACTTTAGATTTGGAAGAAGAATGCTTCAAATGTCTTTTTTGGAATAAATGATGTTATTCAAATATGGTGTGGTGCATACCAGACCAATTGTTTTGTAATCATCGATTGAGTATGACAGATAGGGGACATATCAGAAGAATAGAATGACAATACAGTAAGTCATACTGGTGGGCTAAAAAGTCATGGCCATCGCTGTTATGTGTAGTCATAGTATATTCGTTTATTGGAATGTATCCGCAAGTAAGCTCTGAAGGTATGGGAAGACAACAGGCCTCGAAGCTTCTGAATATAGAGCAGTCTGGACTGTTCATTGTACCGCAAATTCTCATTAGAGGAGAGCAGGAGTGAAAACCAGTTCCACCCTAAACTGAAATAGTGGTAGTACGACAATGTACAGCAACAGTTAAGCGATATCTCTCTGGTGTCTTCAGACACTAATCTGACTACCGTATATTGAAAGCAGAAGAGTGATTTCTCTGTAAAGAAAACGCACCATCATTGGCTCCGTTCAATGCATCAATGGAGACTCAATCATCTGCAGATTTGAGCCAAAAATAATTGCAGCAATGGAGGCCTTTCGGACCTTCCACTTTGCTACAAACGATGTCAAATGGCACGAGGTGACCCAATTATTGTGCAACAGACCTATTCATTGTGATGCTTATGGTGTGGCAGGGGAATTCATTGCTGCCATATATAAGACATACTTATCGTTAAGCGTAGCGGTGCGATGAGGCTGTTCAGGGTTAGGTCCCGTCAGTCAGGGAGATCACTTATTTTTTATAGGTAACAGCTTCGTAGAACTGAAAAACGTACCCGAATTACGTTCGTATTCTTGTTGGAGACACACTAAAGATGTTCACGTAAAAAAGCTGCTCTAAATTCAATCGCAGCGTATCAAAACGACATTCTGTTATCCTTTACACAGGTTGAGTGGCCTAGTGCTCATGGTCCCGAACTAGTGAACGGCGTATCATATGTTAGAGCCCAAGTGCCTTGAAGACCCGCCGTGTAGAAGGGCTGAAGAAAGGTAAGGATATGCCAGCTAAGGACCCGTCTTCGTCACTTGAATGTGATAGAAAATTACAAGGCTCGTTGTTAATGACCCCCGAGTTGCTTTATGGCACAACATTAATAAACACTCACTCATCTTTTAAAAAGAGTTCTTTCTGGTATTAACACACGCTCGTGATGTGCTTCTGTGCTGAGATTCTTAATCATTCATATATACCATAACAGATAATATATGCGTTGAAAAAATTTGTTTGGAGGCTTTCTTCGTGTTTTGAGTGATCAGCAGTGTTTTATGAATTTTAAATGTAGAACATCAGAAGATTTTAGCCTTAAAAAAGATATATTAGGATATATTTATTAAATATACGCTTTTAGAAGCTATTTGTTCTAAGATAAGAGATGTAACGGGTTCTATTCGTATTTCTTCTTCTAATCCCTTTGAGGAAACTATTCTTTAACTCTGATTTCAGTTTAAAAACCACTTTCCGCAGAGATGATTTTATACAATTATAAATACTATTTAAACCTTGAAGTTTGGGTGTGTGAGGTAAATCCAGAAGCCTAGGAGTAATTAAAAGTAGAATTGTGACTGGAAATTCGTGGGGCCTAAAATTAATACTCATCTTAGAATCCTCCGGGTGCTGTGAAGGAAAAAGCATTGCAGCTGACTGTGTTATCGTGATTCGAAAAGATTAAGTTAAGTTACTTTGACCTAGGTTAAGTTAATTTGAATAATCTTATACGTTAGATTAAGTATTAAGACTAAAAATTGCTTCTAAGATTAGGCAATAAAGATATTTTATTCATGATGTTAAGGCTATAAAAAAGTTGCTATTTTTAAAATCATGTGTGCTTCTTCCTCAACGCCGCTTACACCCGCGACATTTGGGGCGTGACAAAGAAATAAAAAGTTTTAAAATTAAATATTTCAAGAGGTATAGCGAGTTTTAAGTAATTATTTTTGCCTTTGTTCTATAGATGATCCAATACTAAATGTAATAATTACAGAACGAAATTTATATCGGCACAGGTTAATCATAATTTTCCACTTATTTATTAGAATGATAGAAGTGCCATACATGTCTAAACTCCAATTTTTAATTTTTCAATTGGTTTAAAAAATTTTTTTTATCATAAAGCACACTTTTTTTGTGCTGGAACGGATTTTTACTAATTTATATTTTATTCATTTTGTACTTCTTTTGTCTATATTCTGTTTATTTCTTACAGAAAATCGTTATTAAACTTTTAAGAATGGAGTAGGGAAAGAAAATTTTATATGATTTTTTTTGAATGTATTTTTTGAGGGGGGGGGGCGGAGGTTAATTAATTTTATTCAGAAAAGTTAATTTTGACACTTAATTTTTTCCACTTGATATGAGAAATCTGCTAATGCCTTTATATTTTGTTAATGATGCCTCAGAGAGAGCTCACAATTTATCACATAAAGCAGGAACATTCAAAAGATAAACAAATTAATGATATTTATTGCACTTCCTCAGAAATTGAATGTAAAAAGACGAGTTAATTTAAAATAACCTCTTTAATTGATTTTGGGACAATTTTCCTACATAATAAAAGGATTTCCATAGCAAATTTATTAATTGAAAAAATGGAAATATAATTTTTAAATTACATTTTATTTTAGATACCCACTTTTATTTGAAAATTACCTATAAAATTTAAAATTGGTAATTGATAGAAGGATATGGTCTAGAATAAAACTAGCTCTAGCGTCTATTAAAAACTCTTTAAAGTAAAAAATATATATATATATATATATATATATATATATATATATATATATATATATATATATATATATATATATATATACATATAAAGGGTGTTTTTTTAGAGGTATAGAATTTTAAATTGCAATAAAACAACGATGTATTATTCGATTGACATGAATTTTTTTTTTTTTTTTTAATCTTGTGGCATTACATTTTAAATATGATTTCTGGCATAGGACTGCCACGGCTGGTTCGGATGTAGTCCAATTTTCGATGACTTTTTCCAACATTTGCGGCCGTATATCGGCAATAACACGGCAAATGTTGTCTTCCAAATGGTCAAGCGTTTGTGGCTTATCCGCATAGACCAATGACTTTACATAGCTTCACAGAAAAGAGTCTAGCGGTGTTAAATCACAAGATCTTGGAGGCCAATTCACAGGTCCAAAACGTGAAATTAGGCGGTCACCCAACGTGTCTTTCAATAAATCGATTGTGGAACGAGCTGTGTGACATATTGACCGTCTTGTTGGAAGCACAGCTCCTGGACATCATGATTGTTCAATTCAGGAATGAAAAAGTTAGTAATCATGGCTCTATACCGATCACCATTGACTGTAACGTTGTGGCCTTCATCGTTTTTGAAGAAGTACGGACCAATGATTCGACCAGCCCATAAAGCGCACCAAACAGTCAGTTTTTTTCGATGTAACGGTGTTTCGACATACACTTGTGGATTAGCTTCACTCCAAATGCAGCAGTTTTGTTTGTTGACGTAGCCATTCAACCAGAAGTGCGCTTCATCGCTAAACAAAATTCGCTTATGAAAATCGACCATTATTTTCGAAATAAAATTGCACAAATTGAAAGCGTTGTTCAGGCATGAGTCTATTCATGATGAATTGCCAAACCAAACTGAGAATAAATCACTTGATAACTGTTAAATAGGTCGCCATCTTGGAAAGTAATGCCAACTTAAACTTCTATACCTGGAAAGAAACACTCTGTATTAACTCAAAAAAGTCTTATCTGTGGACACTTATCTTTTTATAAATGTTTTTATGATTATGGCTTTCATACTGATAATTCAAAAATTGCAAATTTTAGATTTTATTATTATGAAATAAAAGAGATAAATGATAAAACTTTATCACTTAAAAGTAAAATATTTAACATTGAGAAAGAAACTATAATTAAGAAGTCATTAATTCTCTAAAATGCTGTATAATCACTAACTTAACCATTTTCTCTATTGATTGCTGATATCTAATAATCAGATATTCATTAAGGACTAGCGCTAACTGTGTTAAAATAGATGTCTTTGAGTACGGTAATGGGTGTCCACGACGACAGCATTAAATTAAACTTCAATTATCAGATAGCCCTAAATGCATCAACAATCGGGGTTAATAATTGGTGTCCAAGTTTGCTCAGTGTACAGGACTTTATTAATGAACGGAAATATTAAGTACTTTATAATGTAATATGAATGTGGTATCCTAATGTGAAATATACTTGATTTACCACGTTTTTCCGCCTAATACCTTTGTGTAATTTACTCTATTTAAATATAAATTTAATTAAAATAAATATCTTTTGTTGTTTTACATTTAGAATTCGTACAACATTGCTAAAAATGCAAGATATTGAAGGAGGTATTCAAAGTTTATGAAGTTTTAATCGTTCAGACACCGTGGTGAGATAAAGTATTAATGAATAGCATAAATGCATATTATGGGTTCCTGTAGTGTAACCAGTGTAATTCCTTTTCTCTGCACCACTTGTTTTAGTAGTTTCAGTATGTCTTGAAGTAGAATACGAGTGCAATTAGAATACTTTTCTGTGTTCGACCGAGAAAGAATTGTTTCTGATAGATAATAAGAAATCCTCAAAAATAAAAAAAATATGAAGGTATCCGACTACGTTCGGAACCGTGATTTTGCAAAAGCGTGTAAAAGGATAATATTTATGATATTTAGTGTCACTTAGATTAGAAAATGTATATAAAATAGTTTTAAGAATAGTATTGCAATAAAAAATTATTTAAGTACAATATTTTGACAAAAAATGAGCATAGAATTACCCATTTTCAAAATATTCTTCTTTTGTGAAAAATGCTTCTATTATAATAATATTTTGCCTGTATATAGCTCAGACCAATCTACAGAGGCTCAACTGGAATTTTTGAAACATATAACTTAAAAATGGGTTTATACATATTTTACGACAACAAAGGAGAACAATTTTAAGAAAAAAACGCCGATAATTATTTCAATGGGTTGTAACTCTGAAAAGAATGTGAATTTTTCAAAAATCATAGTTGAGCCTCTGTACAGAGGTTTGAGGTATATGCATGCAAAATATTATTATAATAGAAGCATTTTTCACAAAAGGAGAGCATTTCGAAAAAAAGGTTATTCCAAGTAAATTTTTTGCCGAAATATTGTATTTAAATAATTTTTTAGACAAAATGTTGTTACAACAGTTTTATACATGCATTCTAATCTAAGTGACACCAAATATCAGGAAAATTACCCATTTATGCGCTTTTTTAAAATCACGGTTCCGAACGTAGTCGGATACCTTAACCCAGTGTTTCTCAAAGTGTGGGGCGCGCCCCCCTGGGGGGCCCTACAAGACCCTACAAGGGGGGCGCGAGCGTATCGAAAATTTAAAGATTTTTTTTTAAAAAAATAACCGGAAAGAGAAGTAAAACACAAAATGCTTTCTTCCATAATAAAAAAAATACACACAACAACACACTGACATAATTTATATTTATTATCTAGCTTTTTTCCGTCATCAAATAGCTATCTTTGATCCCAAAACCAAATTAAAGAAAAAAAAACATTTTGTTTTATTTGCTGTTTTTCCTCAATGAGAGATTTTTTATTACGTTTTAACATAAAATATTACTCGTTAAAAGAAAAACGAAACCCAGACCCTGAGAAAATTCTAAGAAGATAAACAATTCACCGCTGTAATTATTATTGAAATACTGTACATTAGTTGTAGAAAAAGAAAAGGAAGTCATGATTTACTTTTCAGCCAGGCTGCATAGTACGTTTGCTAATCATTTGATTGACCTTCAATCTTATGGTATGGTTATTATCAATATTAGTTCCCTCCCATCTTTCATGCGTTTGCTTTTCGTTTAAGGAAATTGTAAATAATTGAGTTTTGCGATATTTGGAAAAGAATTGATTGGTTTAACATTTCTGTAGGATAATTGAAAAGTGTCTGATTTGAATCCTATATTATGGTCTTGTACTTTTGAATCATTTTAGTTCAGTTTTATTGGATTTTTTTCTCAAATCATCAAAGAATTGAATAGTCCTTGAAAGAAGGTAAGTATACTTTCTATAAATTAAAATATTCACTAGAATTCCGATTTGTATCGTGTACAGTAAAAATAATTCTAAACAAATGATTGGGGTGACTGAGTCCCCCCGCACAACCATTAATGTTAGTATCGAGTACGCGCCTGCTCCCGGGTTAAACTTTTTGAAGTCTTCTCGCTTTAAATGTTAAAAAGTAACACAATTATTCTTCATCGGAATTTTATATTCTTTTTCATAATTAAACATTAATTCTAAATGCTAATTGTGTGAGGTTTAAAATTACAGTTCTTTTAAACAGTTATTTATCTAAAAAAAAAAATCATTTTACATTTTTGTATACAATGTCGTGCACACAGTTTTACTCTCCTTACAGTTCAGCTATTATATCAAGAATGTTTTATTTTTTTAAAAAATGAACTCGTGCGAAGAGTCGGTGTTTCAGCCAGTATACGTTTGATGTATCACTACTGAAGAAGATATTTTATAAATAATTTCTTATTACTGAATTTGGCCGCGGTAGCCGAGTGGTATAGGTATCGGATCGTGGCTTGCCTTGTCACGAGTTCGAGCCCAGTACCACTAAAGACCCGCCATGTAGGGCAGCGATGCATGTTAAATCTGTTGAGAGTTGAAACTTTTTCCCGTTGGTGTGGTGTGGTAGTTAGGAGAGAAGGGTGCCAGCTCAGGTGTCATCCACGTCACTTGACCATGGTTCAAAATTACGTGGTCCGTCGTCAAAAGCCCTCGTGCAGCTGAACAGTGCGACGTTAATATTCAATCAATCAATCTTATTACTAAATTAAGAACAAGTTTAATAATTTTAGGGACTTCCACGGGCTTTTCTTGTAGAGGAAAGTTTTTCAAAGGAAGGTTTTAATATTAGAAATTGACACTTAAAGAGTTATTTTTTTCTATATTTAGCTGAGATCTATATTTTGTCTTCAAGGCATCCACTGCAGAAAATCCGATTTGCAAAAGGTAGGATGTTGAAAATGGTAATAGTATACGAAGTGATTTTGTTTTCAGTACAGATAATTCCTCATCCACCTCTACCCCAAATTCAAAGAGCGATTTATTACAAAATTGCCATTTAATTTTTCACTGCATGTGAAATCTATGAAGATTTCTTCTTCGGAAGTTGAGAGCCCTTCTGGAGTATCTTGAAATAGATCCCTAATCCACTCGTAACTTGCTACCAAGCTGTCCTCATCCAGAAAATACTTTTTAAAATTCTTTGCCAACATAGCTAAATGATTTTACATGTTTTAAAACAACTTTCACATGTTGTTCTACAGATTTGTAAGTTTTAACACATATCGAGCTGGGGCTTTTTTCCATCATTTACTTCAGTAGTGGTAAATCCAAAATTTAAGTATTTTTGAGAAGATCGCCTTGATTTAATTTTCGGAACCATGCTCGTTTATCTGTGTACTTGTTGATTCTTTATTATGGTCGAATGTTTGCTTACGACTTAAAAATGTATGTATGATATTGTTTTAATCTACTGCCGTAAATACTTAATTACCGTGAATTACAATTAACGTGGAAATTTAAAAAAAATGTACATTCAAGCTAGATTCGGTAGCTATAGGAGTATCGAGTCGACCAAAACTGACTGGAATTGTACGAGGAAAAGCATTTTTACATGTTTTGCGCAGACGTCCGATAGGTTGCCCAGACTTACGCAAACGTACCCTATAATGCCAGATGTGATGGATATGATAGAGAGTGACATTGACTAGACTATTTTTCTAATGACATTTGTGCTTTGAGAAATGAATGCTGCAGGAAATAAATCTTTAATTAAATACATCATTTTGTGATCTGTTCCAATTTAAAAATTAGAGAAAGAAAAATAACATAATTCTAAGTAATATATATTTTAAGTAATTTTCTTAAAATATATATATTACTTAAAATATACACAAAATTTAATATACTTATCGTATTAATTTGTACGGTTTATAATTAAGATCGTATTGTAACTTTAGCGTCTCTCTCTCAAAGTGCATTTTTATTGCAGTAAATGCATTATTGTTGTACAGGGGGCGAGACAAAAATTATGATTGAAAATTGGGTCGCCAGTATTGAAAGTTTGAGAAACACTGCTTTTAATGTATGAGTGGCGCACAGAGTATTTTAGGACTAATTAATTAATTCTAAATTAAGAACAAGTTTAATAATTATTAGCTACTTCCATGGGCTTGTCTTACAGAGCAAAGTTTTTGAAAGGAGTTTTAAGATAAGAAATTGACCCTCTGAGTTCATTTTCTATATTTAGCTGATATCTATATTTTGTCTTCTAAGCAACCACCGCATTTTGTAATATGTTTCAATTTAAAAATCAGAGAAAGGAAAAATAACTTAGTAATTATCCTATTACTTAACTTTTTTTTGCTTAAAAGTAACATATACAAAATTTAATACTTATGTCATGAATTTGTACGGTTTATAATAAATATTGTTGCTTTATCGTAAAAGTGCATTATTATTGCATTCAGTAAATTATTATGTATAAGGGGGGGGGGCGCAATAAAAATTGTGATTGAAAAGGGGGGCGCCAGTATTGAAAGTTTGAGAAGCACTGCCTTAACCAATATATAACAAATGAAATTACCTATCTTTTCATCTCAAAGCGTTATAAATTGTAGACTATTTCTGTTGACAATGTGGGACTTTCGCGACAAAATATTTATGAATGTAAATAATACTCCTAAATCCTTCAAATTTGTGTATGTTTGTGAAGATATTTTTTTTTAGCATCAGATTTTCATTAAATGATAATTAGGTATACAGAGGAATCAACTTTCAGAATCAAAAGCAGTCCTGCCACAATATAAAGTTTTGATATTAAATATTAAAGCAGGTCAGAATGGCCTAGTGATTATGGTCACGAACTTGTTGTCAGGGTGTCATCAGTTAAAGTTCTAGACACTCTCTGAAAAGCCGTCATGTAGATTAGTTGACGCGCTTTAAATCTGTAGTGATTCAAAGTCCAGCCGTAGGGGGTGTAGAAGTTTAGAAAAGGAGTGTGCAGGCTCAGGTTCATCTTCGTCACTTGACCATGTTTAAAAATAACGAAGTCAGTTTCCTTTGTTTTACAGTGCGATGTTAAGGTATCCGACTACGTTCGGAACCGTGATTTTAAAAAATAGCATAAATGGATAATTTTCATATTTAGATAAGAATATGAAAATTATCCATTTATGCACATTTTGACAAAAAAATATTTAAATACAATATTTCGGCAAAAAATTAACTTAGAATAACCTTTTCTAAAATATTCTCCTTTTGTGAAAAATGCTTCTATTATTATAATATTTTGCCTGTATATAGCTCAAAACTTTGTACAGAGGCTCAATTATGATTTTTAAAAAATTCAGATTATTTTCAGAGTTACATCCAATTGAAATATTTATCGACATTTTTTCCTTAAAATTTCTCCCCTCTGTTGTCGTAAGACTTGGATAAACCCACTTCTAAGTTATATATTTAAAATATTCTAGTTGAGCCTGTGTACAGAGGTCTGAGCTATATACAAGTAAAATAATATAATAGAAGCATTTTTCTCAAAGGAGAATATTTTGAAAATGGGTCATTCTGTTTCTTTTTTTGTCAAAGTATTGTACTTAAATAATTTTTTATTGTAATAATATTGTTAAAACATTTTTATGTGTACATTTTCTAATCTAAGTGACACTAAATATCATAAAAATTATCAATTTATTAACTTTTGCAATATCACGGTTCCGAACGCAGTCGGATACCTTATATGAAATTAAATTTTATTTTTCATGCCTGTTGTAGATCATTTCTAATTTAGTCTGTTTCCCATGACATTTTATTGAAAAAATTTGAATGGGAAAAAAGTACAGCAAAAATTTGTTTTACAAATTTTAAAAATTTTTTCAGATATGTTTGTAAATGCTTCAAAAATTACCCAATTTCAAACTATACTGAAAAACTATACAGGGTCTCTTCGACATGTGACTGAATTCCATTCTTTCAAATAGGTCGTAAGCCGAACTAGCGTAATATATGAATACTTTCTTTCATTATGAATGGCAATCATAGTTTTCAACACCGTTTTCGTTCAAATTCACGCTTAAAATTTTACAAAAGGTGCAAATATTAAATGAATGTTTGCATCCGTATTTTGAAATAATGCGAAAGGTACATAATTTATCAGAGTTACGAGAGCTTTTCTTTAATCTTATTTATGTACAATCATTACTTACTTAATGTATTAGGTTGGGAAAAAGAAATCCATTATTCCTTCGGTAGATGGCTGTAGTGTCGATATCTCGTGAAGTATCGATCAAAAAATTTCAAATTTATGCTCGTTGTCAGGATGACATTTTGCACTAAGAAATTATTTTGCTTTTATTTTGTTTGGTCCATTTAGTTGTGAGTTACATATAGGGTGTTAAAAATGGAAGTCAACAAAGAGAAAATTTCAGTTCTTTTTACAGTTTTTCTTTGATAAAAGCGAAAATGCAAGCCACGTGGCTGAAATTGCGAATGGCGTTTATGGTGCCGATACTGTAACAGCTAATTACGTGCAATTTTGGTTTCGTCCAATCCATTCAGGTATTTCTGATGTTAAAGATGCACCTCGCACAGGCAGACCCGTTGCCGATAATGTCGATAAAATCACAGAAATAATCGAAGTTCACTGGCATGTTAGTATTCGTAGCATCGCCCTAGAGCTAAAGCCCCCCCTCCATACAATAACAATGTATTGAATTCAACAATATTATAGTTTGACGCTAAAGCTACAATGTGACTTTAGCCTCTTAAATGCCACCGGCGTATATAAACGTCTCACTTAGCCAGAACCTTAATTTTATGGACGTATATATACGTCTTTACGAAGTGAATTTTTTCTGTGCCCTATTGTTCATAAAGTTATTCCGAAGGCTTTGGAATGCAATAAAAGGACCTTGACAGTGTTTGCAAGGATTTACTTATTTTAGAGGACTTGCTTAGTTATCCCTTTACTCCCCCCAACCCCCCATCAGATATAAGCATCTACATGGAAAAAGGTGACATTGGGGAGCGAATCGCGTAACCTTTATTCGGCAGTTAAGGAATTAATTATAAACCGTACAAATTATCAAGATAAGTGTTAATACGAGCCCATGAGGTCACTGGTAATTATCCAACTTGTTTATAACTTAGTATTGTTAAATTAATTATAAAATACATTGTGCAGTACTGATACTTTTAGAAGTGTATTGTATCACAGTTTAAATGCGTATTTTATTTTTTATGTCATAATGCATTTTGTTTGTTTCTTACAGTAAATTAATAATTTTTTAAAATAATAATTTGTTTTCGACTTTTTAATATGCTCGCGCCCCCCTTTCGGATTTATCACTCCCCCAGGGGGCACGCTCCACAGCTTGAAAAACGCTGGGTTATTGCCCTTCATGTCGATATTTCCGATATGATCGTCTTGCGGATCCTGCATAGTAACGACAAACAACCATATCTCCCCCCACATGCATTATTATTGTCCCTTTAATTTTGTTAATTTTTTTGCTGTGCTAAATATAATAAATAAACATGTTTTTTCTTAGTCTTGTACTTGTACTAACGTGCAAGGAAGGCGTTTCCGATTATGCATTCTTATTTTGTGAATTTCCATCTTCTGTGTTTACTCTGTCAGCCTTCAAAGTTTGTAACCGTAGAAATAATACACCCTGTACAACTGTTTTTTTTCTTAAGAGTTGATTAATACCTTTAAATTTTTTTCTTTTGTGTACCAAGATTATTTGATAAAATTTGGTGAAATTATTTTATTTAGTTAAAATACTTTTAAAACTATTGTATTATGTGAGAATATTATCTCGATATATAAAAATTGATGTTTGTATATATGACCCCAGTTCACCCCAACACCGTACAACCGATCACTATGAAAATTGGCATGCATATGTATTTTTTTGTGGAGAAGGGTTTGTACTATATCCACTTTGTTGCAGCTCCCCACTAGGTGGCGCTACAGCATAGCAACTTCTGCACCGTTCAATCAATTGCCAAGTTGCCAACATGGTCGCCAAAATGATGCCTACTTGGCTCTACCGCCACCATTTCACTATGTTTCCATTGAATCGCCCTTGTAATGAAAGGAACGGCGTTGCATACAAATATTACAATTTTAACATAAAATATATACAACAGAAAGTAATATTAACATATACAGATATAAATTAATTACATTATTTTAAGCGTTCATTGCACAAAATTTGTAACAATGTGTTACTTTTGCTGAGCAGAGATCAGTTCAGGAAGGTGTTTTCAAAAATCGACTCACAAGAGAGTTTCGAGGCGTTATAAATAAAAAAATTGTTTGTAGAGTTTCTCGATTCCTCACTCTCGAAATCTCTGTCATTGGGATATGCGCATGCGCGAGACCTCCGGTAGCTGCGAGTAGTGCTTACTCGTGCAGGCACTAAAGATGCAATCTGCTTTTGCGTTAGCTCTTCAACAATAGTGGCCGTTTATTCATTTGTAGACATGACATTCTCCCACCAATGCACGCGTCTCTCCGAGAGCAGGAACCAGAGCAAATGAATAAAAAACAAGTAATCTGAAATCATCGCCTCGTACTTTAATCTCACAACATCTCACAGTCCTTTTTTTTATCAGCTATTAGATCTACAGACTTAAAATTTAATAATTATGGTTTTTTTTTTGTTCTGCTGAGATATGCAAAAAAGCTCTTTTTGTTGTTTAATTTGCGTAAAATTAACTCATTGAAAACTTCTTTATCCTTCAATCTGTATTGTTTAATTCTTCAATTCACCCGTGAAAAGAACGAGTATACCAGCCAGTTATTAATAAAGCTTATTTTTAGCGTTTGAAATATACTTATATCAATTTTCTATCCGTTACAGTAAACTAAAATCACTACAGATACTAAATAAAAGTACCACTTAATTTTATCGAAATCGAGTATTACAAAACGTTTTTAGATATGGATTTTAAACCAATATATCATTAAAGATAGAAAGAGAGAGTACGCTAAAAATATACTTTCAATCAATAACGTTCCATGAAATGTTTTTTTAAAAGAATAATAGCTAATTATTTTATTTTGTAATCCTTTTAACACACACTCTCATTACCACATTTGCAGATATATTGAAAATCGATTTTTAAACTAATGGTATAGTACGCTGATGGTTCTGAAAATTTGTTTCTTTTCTAATGCCTGCTATAAATCTGAAAATTACTATAATAAACTATTTTGCTTATCCATGAATATATATGAAAAGAAATTTTAAACCTAACATATATATACTGATATTTTCTTATACCCTACTAGTTTTAGTTTTTTGATTATAAATATATCGGACATCTCGAGCAAACTTTTATACTTAAAATATAAAAATTATCGATTGGAGTATTAACGTTCTGTATTTGAATCTTTAGTGTATTTATATACACTCACTTCCAAAAGTTGAGCACGAAGATGTAAAATGCAAAAAGTCAACAAATACTGCTTTGATTGACACAAAATTTGGTAGTTAAGTAGCATATATATTTATACATAGAACAAAATCAATAATTATATACAGAAATGAAAACAATATCAAGTTTTTGTAAGTTATCAGATAATGTCATGCTGGATACTTAAACAAAATTATGTATAAAGTGAAAATAAGCAGCATAAAATGAAAAAAAGGACATTAATAGGGTATGTGATCTCCCCTCGTCTGTATGCAAAGCTTACACCTTCTGACCATGCTTTCAATTAGGTGGTCGACCACCGCAGAATTAAGCAATCGCCATTCTTCTTGTAGAGCAGTTTCCACCTCAATAAGAGTGGCTGGAGGTGGGAAACATGAAGATACAGCACGGCCGAGAGCATTCCAAAGATTTTCAATGGGATAAATGTCGGACGAATATGCTGGCCACGCCATACGTGCAATCCCTTCAATCTCCAGGTATTCATCGACGATGTCAAGTCTTTGGGGACGTGCGTTATCGTCCATTAAAACAAAAGTAGGGCAAACTGATGCAGTGTACAACCTCACAATGGGTTCTAGGACTTCATCACAGAACCCCGTTTAAAGATGTGCAGGTCGGTGTGGTATTCTAATGAAATCCCTGCTCACACCATATTGCTTCCTCCTCGGAATGCGTGATGTTTGGTGATGTTTTGGGGCTGATTGCATGTTCCTTGTTTACGCCATATCCTTATACGCTTGTCATCTTGCTCCAGAGCAAATCTTGACTCATCAGTAAACATGACATTGCCCCAGTCAGACACAGTCAATTGCCATGTTCCCGACACCACTTTAATCGTGCTTCTCTTGATTGGACGTATAGAGGACCACAAACTCGAGGTACCCGGGCATACAGTCCATTCATATGTAATCTTCGGTGTACAGTAGCTGTACAAAATAGTATACATTTTGATACAGTAGCTGTATCAAAATTAATTTTCATTTTGAAGTACATTAAAACTTACAGGGAGCAGCTTATTTCTTTCAGTTCTATTTTCTCATTTTGTGAATGTTTAATTATTTTTATGAAAAAATGCAAGCAAGTAATTTCATTTCAAGAGAAATTTAGTGATAGAATTTCTCTTTAAACACCTGTGTCTGCTTTTACTATTTCCTTTTTAAAAATAAGTTACATCTTGGTTGTCCCCTCCCCTCCCAAAAAGAAAACATCACTATTATAAATTTTACAGTAAAAGCAAACGTTTTCTCATTTTTGTAAAATTCCGCTGTTATTGTTTTTTTTCTCTAGAGGATAATAATAGAGGGTATAATTAAATAAAAATATTCCTTTAGGTTCAGGTGCTAATAAGTTAACTAGGTATTTTTTACGAGATCGTAATATGCTGGTATGCACTCAATTTCCTGTTTAATACCGACTTGATAGTTAAGTGAAATGAGAGAAAAAACATCTTCAAACTTCTTTTTATAGGAAAAGGAGAAAATTGTTCCGAAACTTCAAAACGATGTTAAACAAACCCATATGCAATTTAATTTGATTAGCGGAAATGATTATCCGTTCGATGTGTTGAAAAAAAATTTTTTTTCTGTAATTATTTTTCGCTTTTTAAATTCTAAGAACGCGCGTTGGAACATCATTTTTTTAGTACTAGTAATGACTTTTATTCGTCGAAAAAATTATTAGCTGTAAATGGTGTTCCTGGAGTGATAGAATACTTTTTTGGTAGCTTAATTGAAACAGACTGCTATTGTCTAGTCTTCCAATTGTATTGCGTTATTTTAACATTAAAAGTTTAAGAAAATAGAGAAATTAGAAACCCCCTTAATTAGATTACTATTAAATTTATCGTCGCATTTAATTTCACTTTGGGTGTATTTTGAGGTGCTATCTAATCAAAGGTTTGAGTGTAAAAACGATTTTGTCGAATAAGTAAGTACAGTAGAACCTGTTTTTGTGCGGTCCTTTTGTATACGATTTTATTTTTGTGCGTTTTTTTCTGTGCGATTTTTTTATGCGGTATATTAATTTCAGTGGCTTTGTTGCCACTGTAATGCTTTCTATCGATGTACCAGGGGCATAAATGAGAATGTTTTAGTTCCCCCCTGCAGAGTCAGGTTTTGTCTTTAATATTTTATAAATTAGGTTAAGTACTACTTGTTGTCAGTCAGGCCTTGGCCTCTCTAAGAGTCCAAGTCCACCCCCTACCGCGAGGTGTGGATAGCGGAGTGCACGTTACGCCACTGCAATGTACATATACACACTTCAAAACGCTCTCTTCATTTGTTATAAACAGTCTCTTGACAATGCACATTCAGTTGCTTTCTCTCAACGCGCCAACAGCCAACACCTCCTAGATACATCTCCTGTATAGTAATCTCCTGTAAAAAAAAAGGAGTATAATTAGTTTATAACAAAAAGTATTCAAAAAAATACATCAGAGAATCTCCGTAGGCGATGGACGATTTCTCCCTACTAGTAGTGACGTCACAAATCAGTGGCCAGGCCTTGTATCTAGGAGGTGCTGCAACAGCCCGCGGTAAATTGAAGACGAAACTTTAAATCACAGTGGCATTATCAATAATTTGATGGATTATGTAGACGGACAAGAAAAACCGGATTCTTCGAGAGTGGAGAAAATATATGCAGGGATACAATTTTCCTACAAAAGCATTTTCTTAAAATAGATACCTATCCCGAAGGGAGTATGAAGTTTCAAATTGATCTGCGATCACGAAGTTCGGGTTATCGTGACGCTTACAAGCAATTCACCAACCAATCTTCGTCACAAAAACTTATCTCTTACTTTATGGTGTCAAAAAATAAATCAATTGAAATTTTACCTTCAAGTGACGAAAGCATTTTGAACTTCTCTTCACAGGAAGATTCGCGCTTTGTATTACGATGAGTAGCAGTGAATTATGAATGTGCATGTTGAAAACTTCTCTAGATATACAATAGAAACTAAATGTTTAAAAATGTTTTTATGTGTAATTTAATTATTTATTGTCATGGAAGTACTTTCTGATAAATTTCGTAAATGATTGGAGTATTTGCTAAGTGCGACTTTTTTTATTTGGTCTCTCTCCACCGCATAGAAAAAATTTCTGTAGTATTTCGACGAATTCGCGTTTGTTATAAATAAGAATTTATGACTATTTTTTGCGGGTTTATTTTTATGTGGTCCCTATCTACTGCCAGAAACAAGTTTTACTGTATATTTAAAAAGTCATACAAACAATTGTGAAGAACTTGACGACTTCAGAAGTGTTTTATAATGATTTTATCCTACGAAAAAAAAAGAAATAATACTGAATTTATTTCCTAGATAAATGTTTTGGAGAAATTCAGGGAACACAATGCTTGTAACTATAAATAATGAAATCGTTGTCACCTAGAAATTTATTTGTAAAACATCTTGAAAAATATTCCAAAATTGTAGATTATCACTTAGGAAATTAACTGTAAATTATCGCGAAAATTTCTTGTAAATGTGAGTCTAGACATGGAAATTAATTATGAATTTCTTTTAAATATGGGTTATCACTATGTAATAAAATTTCTAGTGAAAGTTCACAGAAAGTCACCATTTATATCACTTAGAAAATTTCTTCTATCGACAAATAAATCTGAATAAGTCGTTGAAGAAATCGAAATATTTTCAAAAATTGAAAAGAATGAATGTAAGGTACTACGAAAACATCTGGGCTCTAATTTTCTATTCGTATCGAATTATAACAACAAAAGATTTTTAATTTACTTATTAAAGAAGTACTTGAGTATTACTGTAAAAGAAAAGATATACTTTGCAACTTAAATTTTACAGTAACAATCAATAAACTTAAATTTATTTTCTAATATTTGTTATGGAAGAGGATATTCCAGCATCTCATCATAAGAGAAAAGGTGAATAATAGATAAAAATATGTATAGTTGTTTAAATTTATGAGCTTACAAGCATTAATAACATAACAATTAATAAAAAAACTTTAATTACTGAAATAAACTTACAGTAAGTTAAGTAAAAAATTATTAAATTGAAAATGTAATGGTAGAAAATAAATTAAAAGTATACATCTCGAATTTCATTCTTCAGTTAGTTGAAAAAAATTACCAAACCTTACTTTAGACTAACTAAAAATAAATTCAACTGAATGAATTTTCGTACAATGCACCCTAAAAGTATTTAAACTTACTCAGAATCCGATCCAAATAAACTTCGTTTATACAATGGTCTTTAAAGATGTCAAATCCTTTAATCGTAGCAATTGGTATGGTAGTATGATTTCACCATATAAGTGTATCTCAATCATAATTGTTAATAAAATTAGACAGTTCATGTCCTCAAAACTTTTTGCGTTGCACATTATATGTTTGTAATAACATAAATATTTAATTTATTCATATCAAGCTTAAATCAATGAATTTCAAAATTTCCTAAATCTTTTAATTATTAAACTTACAAGAGAAACATGAGTATCTTCTGCTAGGAAGACATAAGTTTTTTCAGTTTAAGATTCTCAATCCAACATACATTGACTTTTGAAGAAAGATAATAACGAACTTTGAAGCACTTGACTCCATTAAAGTCAGGATTATCTTTTGATGAAGAGCTTTTAAGCCTAATCAAAACAAATCTACAAAAGATAAAAATACACTTGATTTAATTAAAAATAACTATGTTACATTGAAGATTACGAGACAGAATCGTTCTGAGGAGAAAATTTCTTTCAAAGTACAATTTTCTGAGGATCCTTTTTTCATTATAAAAACACTAATATGATAAATCAGTTTTCTTCAACGAAAGATTGAATGCTGAGACGAATAATGGAAAGATAAAGAGGTATTATTTTCCTGTTTTTCATGGTTTTTTTCTTCAAAAGAACTTGAATGTTCATCTTTTGAATTTATATGGATAAGAGGAGTATCATTTTCGATTTTTTTCAAAACTTGATGTGAAGTTTTATAGTAGTGATTTTTAATCCAAAATATCCACAAAATTTTGAACTGCCGTTCGAAAGGATTTTTTAATGAGTTCTGAGTTTGAGTCTTAATTATGATAAAGAGTGTTTTTTTCCAGGTATAGAAGCTTATGTTGGCATTACTTTCCAAGATGGCGACCGATTTAACAGCTGTCAAGTGATTCATTCTCAGTTTAGTTTGGCAATTCATCAAAACGATCATCAAGCAAGGCGCAGATTCGTCGAATGGGCCCCAAACGAGATTGCCGTTGTTCCCGATTTTCATAAGCGAATTTTGTTTAGCGATGAAGCGCACTTCTGGTTGAATGGCTACGTCAACAAACAAAACTGCCGCATTTGGAGTGAAGCTAATCCACAAGTGTATGTCGAAACACCGTTACATCCAGAAAAACTGACTGTTTGGTGCGCTTTATGGGCTGGTAGAATCCTTCTTCAAAAACGACGAAGGCCACAACGTTACAGTCAATGGTGATCAGTATAGAGCCATGATTACTAACTTTTTCTTTCCTGAATTGAACAATCATGATGTCCAGGAGCTGTGGTTCCAACAAGACGGCGCAACATGTCACACAGCTCATGCCACAATCGATTTATTGAAAGACATGTTTGGTGACCGCCTAATTTCACGTTTTGGACCTGTGAATTGGCCTCCAAGATCTTGTGATTTAACACCGCTAGACTATTTTCTGTGGGGCTATGTAAAGTCATTGGTCTATGTGGATAAGCCACAAACGCTTGACCATTTGGAAGACAACATTCGCCGTGTTATTGCCGATATACGGCCACAAATGTTGGAAAAAGTCATCGTAAATTGGACAAATTGGACAAAAGACATCGAAAATTGGACGTCCAGTTTGGACTACATCCGAGCCAGCCATGGCAATCCTATGCCAGAAATCATATTTAAAATGTAATGCCACAAGATTATCTTTCGAATAAAAAAAATTCATGTCAATCGAATAATACATCGTTGCTTTATTGCAATTTAAACTTATATACCTCTAAAAAAACACTCTTTATAAATATAATTTATCCTGAAGCACTTTGTTATAAACGTACAAAACGACCCTTTGCCTTCTTACTTAATTTCTTTTGTTTAAATACATGGGAATGTGTCAAGTGCTGAAACAAAAGAATAAAACGTAATACTTAATTTGTTATAGTCAGGGATTAAAAATTTAAGATGCACTCTATTACAGAAAAAGCACAAGGAATCCGATTGTTTCAAAATTTCTCATACAAATTCCTTTGTACTAAATATAACAAAAGATTACATTTTCAAAGGCACTAAACATGAACTCCGATCATAGAGCATGTTTCGAATACACATTTAGCAGTATATAAAACAAAAACCAATTTTGGACGGTTTATATAATTTTGTTCTTGACATTTTCTAGAAATTAGACCAATAATGGCATTACGACGCTGACGCATACTTTGACCTTACAGCTGATTTGACTTCGTATGTTGTCTCACAGTCTGTAAGAAAGAAAAAACTAGCTGGTCACACCGAGTTATGAGTCGTTAGTTACATGACATGAACATGAGTGTGCATTGGTGTCAGCCAGAATTGTATCTGCAAGGAGCTAGCTGATTGGTGGGAAGAAATTTTTGGGAGGTCAAAGTACACGAATTGAAAAAGTTAGATTGTATGATTGTGCAATGAGCTCAATCTGCTCCACAAAATCTTCCTCCTGAATCCAACGCGCTAAAATCTCCATTTCACTCGCAGTCCCTTTCGCGAACTCATTTCACTTGCAGTTACATTTTTTGTAGTATATCCAAATATCATTTTGCGTTCATCCGGAATACGTGTACCTTTCTTTAAGATCACTGTTCCATAGTAAGGGTGGGCAAATAGAGTGTCCCGCGGGTCAAGTACAGCCCACCCAAACAATTAGAAAATCAAATAGATAGAAAAGGGACAACATATATTTGTGAGCAAAGCTGTTCTTGCATGAAGATCAACCAGAATAAATGTAGTTGCAAGTTGGCTCACATTAATTAGAAGGATGAGATGTGAACTTCTGATTTCAAAAAAGTTGTAGAAATATGTTTTAAGAGTACTTTTGTCACATTAAAGATTCTAAAATCAAAGTGCTTGCAGGTATATATAGATATGAAACCAACACAATCATTAAATCAAATACAATTATTACTATTTTATTTAACATATTTATTGATTTTTATATATATGGAACAATTTATACCTCTTTTGTGATGCAGATTTAAGTAATGAATGCAATCCTTTAACCTTTAGGCCGCTGCAAACGCGCTGAGCGCGTTCATCTTAATCTATTCCTTAACGCTACGATGTATGAGTCCATATATGCTTTTCCCATGTTTCATACATTACAAACACACCTATTGCATTCTAAAGTAGTTGTTTCTTTTACAAATAGATTTCAGTACTAGACTACATGATAGAAATTCGAATACACTATTTCACGAGAATTAGTACATTTTAGCTGTGTGAAATGGTGCGAGTTTCAGGATTTCGAATGCTAAAGACGAGTGAGATGTCAAAAATGAAGACAATAATCAGTATATTATATATATATATAAATGCATTGTTAAAAGAAGCTTTATTTTTTATTACTAATTATTTATTATTTTGATTGCTTGATTTGGGTTCAGTAACGACACATTTACTAAAAACTCACGTTTCTGAAAGGAAAAAAGAAAAGAAAAACACTCCTCCCTGAACGGTGAAAATCCAGCGGTGCAAGGTTTAAAAGATGAGGCCCTCCGGTTCCTACCATTTCCACAATGTGACTCTCGAGCCAAAACAATGCCCCACCCCCTTGCTTTACAAGATTAAGGTTAGAAAATCTGTCGTATTTGGAAGTTTTGGATTTATCCTTTGTTCTGAATTTTTCAGAAGATTCGACTATGTATGCAAATTCCATCATTTTTTTAACACCAATATAGTGATGCTTCAAGGAAATAAGGCTCCAATTATTTTAAAAGAAAATTAATATTTTGTGTATTGTAACTAATGATATAGAAGAAGAATTTTGTTTAAGGTATCCGACTACGTTCGGAGAACTTTTTTTGAAAAACTGCAAAATGTAAAAATCTTGTTGCATTATAAGATTCATTTTTCTTAATAACAAACAAAATTTCAGTTAAAATTAAATACCGGAACACACTTTTTAAAATATTTAAAAAATTTACATAAATTTTAATAAAATTTTAATATTTTTCAAACACTCCTACTTTGTAAAAAAATCTACATATTTCAAAGTTTTTTTATTGCAATTTACTTCTTGGCCATCTAACTAGAGAACGACCTATTATATTTAAGTTTGTTAACTCTTGAGTCAAAAGTTATAATGAAACGAAATTACTAATATCACTTTTCGACAAATTTTTTCTGATTCTTAATAAAAACATGAGCAATAATAATACTAATTATTACTATTTTACTATGTACATAGGTAATTCTCTTGAATATTCATTCAAAAACACTTGTACAAAGTTTCACTTATGTACCTTTATTACATTTTAAGATATCATGTTTGAAGTTATGACATTTTATCAAAAAAGCAGTTTCTAGAAAAACACATTTAAAGAATTTCAAAAGACATAACTATTTTAAAAACACATATAATACTACTTAAAATCTTCCAGATTTATATGTTACACCTTCATGTGTTTCGGTGTTTACAACTTTTTTCTTTTTAAGAGCTCGATTTTTTTTCTGGTATTATTTTGAACTGGGCAAAGATTGGTCGTTTTGAGTCCTCGATACGAGTTTTATCAATGGCTGCATAGCCTCGTATAGTGTAAGACCCAATTTTTATACCTAGGGCTTCTAACACAGACAATAGCCCAGTAAAGACTTTGTTAAAGTTTATTACAGCTATGTGAGATCCTAGAGAAAATTTTTGCAGTTCCACAAATATCTCTTTTGGAACTACGTTCCACAGACATCCGTTGAATGCCTCATTTGCATTCTGAGTCTTCCCGTGAAGGCATTTCCTCAAAAGCTTTTGATCACATAGCTGAAGATATTTCAGTTTAGTTATTGTTAATAATACTCTTGGGAAGACCAGCATGTTTGTCGTAATACACTTTGCCAGCAGATTGTGCTCGCTGGTAGGCATACCAGCTCTCGGAGCACAATGGACACTTACCATGCATGGGATTGCTTTTACCGAAACAACAATGATAAAAGGTTGCAATCACAGCCCTTTGCATTTCTTCCAAATCACCAATGTTGCTCCTAATATCAATACCATAATAATTCTGAATTTTGTCAATAAATGAGTCAGAAAGTTTGCCCTTACCCCCCTAAGTCCTTTTTCCTTAGTTTTTAAAATCCTCAATTTGCTGCCCACTCTCTTTTGAATGTGCCTTATACACTCATATTTTATTACGCTATCCATTCCATATATATCCTTAACAGCTAAATGACTTTTTGAGTCGCCGTCACCATAAAATTCTACATATTCAAGTTTCCTGGTTTCACGGGAACGCTCAAATAGTCTATATGCTCCGACAGACTCCATGCTTCCAGCTGATCCCTGATGATTGAACGAGCATTGGTGTTTGTTTACACGTTTACTTTTCCCTGAACCCTTTGATGTGTTACGAATTCTGCACTATCTCGACATCAGTTCTAAATCCAGGACTTTGCCTGTGTCAATTGAAAGAACAGTGACACAACCATTTAACGATGAATGTCCCCGTCTCATTTCCATGTACCATCAACTGAAACTCTCCATTCCGCAACATCTGAAGAAGTGTTTTTCAGTTTCCTAACTTCATCGGCAGTTTCAGTAATAACATTCTTTGATACGACAGAAGCAACATTCAATAATTTTTTTACAAGACCTGTATGCAGCTTTTGACAGTGAAGGAATGTTCAAACTGGCACACAGTTTCTTCGAAGATGAATGGCATCTTCCAATTATCCTCATTCCTCACACAAACTGCAAATTTATGTCGTTCATTTTATTTGCCTTTCATGTACTTTGAAAAGCATACACAAACATACAGTTTTTTCACTTCAAAGTCATACCTGAGGATAATCCAAATATTGCATCTTCTGTCAACCGAAGATTCACTGACAAACAAGAGGGCAACACAAACAACTAAATACACTGTGTAGAATTTCCACATGAAAGATTCGATTCCCTGACATTTTATCAACTTTAAATGGAATATTTTCAGAAGAGACAGATGTGGTCCTCAACTTTTGCTCACTCTTACTGTTAATACATCCAATGGCTTGGTACGTTCTGTGAAAAGATTCCCAGTAAACTTTCGCTTTTGCGAACGAGATCTATTCTTGCGATTTCCGACATCAAATAATAACGAGATTATTTTACGTAGTATTAAAATATTTTAAATGTTAAATTACGTGAGAAAAACAGAAAGAATTTTAGCAAATTGATTCGAGAAAAGCCACAGCAAAAACGTATAAACAGACAATACTTTCAAATGAAAACAGAATGATCGTTGCCACTTTTTTCAAAACAAAACTCACTACTAAAATAATGGGGCTAAAATATAGATCATTCTGCAAGTTGTTGCTAATGCCACCTGTCTGACGTAGTCAGAACGAGGCCCACGAAATTCATCGTGGCATGGGCAAGAGGTACGCCTGTCGTTGGCCTTGAGCACCATACAGGTGACAGTGCGATTTAAGCTCAGAGAAACTTCCCCGAAGGGACGATAGATGGCGACACGACCTCTATCTCCACCTCCACAATTTCTGCAAGTGAACTGAAGGGGAGGGAAATATTCTCCAGTTCCTGCGCTAGTGAATAAGCCCACAAGACTACGGACCCACTGATTTAACGAGCACGTACTCCGTGTGCACTCGGAGGGTATTTGGTGACATCGAGCATCGAACCCAGGCCTTCCGGTCTGGAGTCCGATGCTCTAACCACTAGGCTACCCACTGCAAGTAAAATTATTCAATTTCATATGAAAAGTTGCATAAAAATACACAAAATACGAATACAGAATACGACTTCCGGTTTCGAAATAGCAGCTTCCGTTTGTATTTGATGAATATGACTTGTTTTAAAATTGCTGTAACTTTTTTTTTATTATCGTACAAACAAAACAAGAACCGTTTTAGAAAGCAAAATGTTCGAATTTTAATATTAAGCAAAAAAATAATAATCGAATTTTTCGCAAAATTGACATTTTTAACGTAGTCGGATACCTTAAGGTGATTTTGTACCCCCAAATGACCGACCTATGGATTTTTAATTTTTATTTAATCTTATTCTGTGCATTATTATCTTTCGATTGATTTATTATTTGTGCAAATCGGAAAGTTAGAAGTTGAATGAGACTTCATTTGAAAACAAACTAGGCAGTTCGGTCATGCGTCTTTTTAGAAAAAAAAAAAGCTGAAAAAAGCGTTATGATAAAAATATCTATTTTATATAGAGAAATAATAACTATAAAAAAGAATGTGTAATATACAAAGCAGAATACTTCCAAGGCAATACAATAATGTAATTTTTCTTCTATGGGAAATGTGTGCATGTAAAATTTTTGAATTAAGGCATTTTATATTAATAATTTCAAAAAAAATTTCAGCTCTTATTCCTGATATGTTTTTCTTATAAATATAAGACTTCAAAATTATGTGAAGCAAAAAACTACACTTTCTGTCGTGACAGAAAAAAAAAATTAAAAATATAAGGGGTGTGACCCAATGTATAATAAAGGGACACGCGGGGAAGGGGTTCTTAATTAAGTCCACTAGTTAATTAAACACGTTTATTAGACAAAACAAACATTTACATACATAACTAGAGAACTAACAGTTACAATAGAATTGAAAGGGATTGGAGCGCATGCTCATACGTCCTTACAGTTCCGAAGCTTGGCCATAACTGAAGATTGTTCTAGCCGCTAGAGGGCGCGATAGTCTTTCTACTGTTCATATGAGAAGAGTTTAAACTACGGGGGTTACAAAAACATTTTTCTTGAATTTTTTTGTGCAATTAATACCTTCTTAAAACTGATCATTTATAAAAATATGTGGGTTGTAAAAAATACGAAAGTATGCAATTATTTTAAAGAAAATGTATAAATAATGTCTTAAAGTGTTATTTTAAGTTTATTTAAGCTTATTATAGTTTTTTTTTTCAGAATTATAAACTTTAAAGTGGTTTTTCTCAGTTTGTGTTTTTCGAAACATTAGTGCATTCAAAGTGCTACTCCTTCCCCAACTATTTACCAATCACTTCCATTTTGTTTCCTGTGTGTTGCATATAAAGCATGTAACAAAATTAGGGATCCTTTTTACTGTAAACTGAATACTTTTTTTAAAAAAAATTAAGACGTAAGAGACATTGGCCTTTTCGTTGATTTTTAGCTCGCATACCAACATTTTATTTTTTTTTCTCAAAAACGAATTAAGTTATTGTAAAATTGATCATTAAAGTTGTTTATAATATCTATAAGAATATTACAAAAAAAATTCAGATAAAAAAATTAATAATTACAGAAGATGTAGGGTTTTAAAATTTTCCAAATATTCTTCAAAAAATTTAAATTTTTAAAATTGTGTGAATAATATGTGAAAAATTTCATCTTGTATCATTTTCTTAAATAGAAACATTATATAAAAAGTTAAAATATAATTTTTAAATATATTAAGAAAGAAAATAGTTCAAAGGGTACCAAGTCCTCTTAAAAAACTGTTAATATAGCAAAAAAGTCTTGGATGATATACTTTGAGAAGTGTCGGAACATTTTATGACTTAAAATACAAGCAAAGTAAAGGGGTCTCAAGGGTATTAATTTTATCTCGAGGGGTGATTAATATAAATAATTTTCAAACAGGTATCATTCTTTTAAATTTAAATTAAAAAATTCGAATCGCTTAATTATTATGTACAAAGAATTATGGTTTGAAGAAAGTACAATTTTTTTAAAAATATAATCATAGTTTTAAAAATTATAAGCATATGAAAATGAGAAATAATTTTGTAATAAATATTAAGTAATTTTTTTGTGTTGCGCACACTATTTTCTAAAATAGCAGCCCCTTTTATGTATAAAATTTTATAGAATTATAAAATGTAGCATACTCTTTAAACCCTACTATATTAAGAATAATATATCTTTTGTACTTCAAAATATTTGAAAAATATTGAAATTAAATAAACATATTTAAAAATGTAATTTTTTATTTTTAAAAAATTTAATTTATTATTATATTTATATAAAAATACTACAGTGTAATAAGGATACATTTAACTTTATAAATCAACTTGTTGCGCGTAATTAAAGCTAATATTTTGAAAAATAGCATGCGCAACGTAAAACTTAAACAATATTTCTTATAGAAAATTTCTTATTTTCATATGCTTATAAGTTTTAAAATTACGATTTTATTTTAAACATTTTACACGTTTCGGAAGTACCATTCCTTTATAAATAATGTGTAAAAGAGTCAGATTATTTAATTTTAATTTCAAAGAGTTATATCAATTTGAATATTGTTTATATTTTCAGCCCTCTAGAGAAAGGTGTCACCCCAGAGACCCATAAGAAAAGCAAATATAAGCATCCAAAATACATAGAATTTTTTTTGAAGATTGAATATTTTTATATGTTCTGTATAAATATTTGTTTTAAATTCAAACTTTTTACTCATTCTCTGTTTCTCCTCTTCTCTTACTAGCTCCCTCTATCTCTCACACACTTCTGTTTATAATTTTGAAAATACTTTATTGTCTTGTTCCAAGCAAAAATTATTGTTTTGCTACTTTTATTTAGTACGAGAAAGGATTATTTGATGATAAAATAAATATATGACGTAGGAGAGAATCTTATCTCTCAGCAAAAATAAACAGAACTGAAAAATATTTTTGGACTGATTGAAAGAATTCTATTTGAGAATTGAAAGCAATTCTTATTTATGTTTCAGATCAAAATTCGCTTAAGATCCAAATTTTAAGCTCCTCTTTGGGAAGAAAAAGTTGATTTAAGAACTTCGAAACGTTTTCTGTAACCTCTTTTTGTGTTCAAGAAATATTCCTTTTTTGCATTTTACGCTTTAACGACAAAGCTTCTAAGATAAAACATTTTATCTAAACAATTATCAGAGAAGTTCCTTTGTTTCCCGAAGTACGATGCCTCACTAAAGCAACAGTATTTCGAAAATCTATTTTTTTCTTTATAGAAGACACATTAGATGAGAGCAAGATTATCTAGATTTTTCTAGTTAGGATATAATATATTTCTTTAAAAAATAATTACTTATATATTAGTACCTTATGAAATATTTTAATAACTTCAAAAAGTGCCTAGGAGATGTATTTATTAACTGCTTTTTCAATTCCTACAATTAGTTTACTCTCTCCCAATATATATATTTTATATATCTTGTTCTCTCTCTCAAATTTTCAATTGTTAATAAAATACTTTTTATTCATCCACTCAAGTTCAAATACATTTTTTAAACCTGTAGTGGGTGACACACTTCATGTTAATACAATTTTTTCAAATATTAATTCATTAATTTTTTATTTTTTAAATGTTTTATTTATTCTGTGTTATTTCTAATGAAGTTAGAACTAGCACCAAAAGATGGCGTCAGTAACTTTATCTGACGAATTTTTTCTGGGCTTCAAATATATTTTTATGAACTTGCAGTGGATGCCACTCTTACAGTTTTTCAAATAACTATTCATTAATTACTTGTAATTAACTATAATAAAATTTTCTTTGTTGACCTAAGTAGGAATTGATTAATTTTTTTTACGTTGATTGTTAGAATATGAACGTTTTTCTACTTCTACAGTAATTACTGACTATTGAAATTGCTACTTCAAAAAGTACTAAGGTCAAATTTGCATGAGTGGTACAAAAAGCGGACATAAATCAATAATATTTCAGAGGAAGTAGGTGTACCCTTCGTAGTTTAGAAGTTATGATACAGTAGGGGGGAGCTGCTCAGGTGTTCTCCTCAACACTTGCGTGGAATTCAAAACTACAAAGTCTATCGTCAATAGCGCTCAAGTAACTTCAAAATGCGGTTTCAATAAAAACAATAAGCAATTAATCAATCAGGAGTAACGCTAACCAGTCCTTTTAACAGCCATTGTTATATATTCGATGTGTTAAACTATGTGGCTGTACATGTATTCAAGCTATATTATATAATTCTTTTTCTTCAAAACAATACACGGCCTCATATTTCTTGTAAAGAGTGTTTTTTTTCCAGGTATAGAAGTTTAAGTTGGCATTACTTTCCAAGATGGCGACCGATTTAACAGTTGTCAAGTGATTTATTCTCAGTTTGGTTTGGCAATTCATCAAAACGATCATCAAGCAAGGCGTAGATTCGTCGAATGGGCCCAAAACGAGATAGCCGTTGTTCCCGATTTTCATAAGCGAATTTTGTTTAGCGATGAAGCGCACTTCTGGTTGAATGGCTACGTCAACAAAAAAAACTGCCGCATTTGGAGTGAAGCTAATCCACAAGTGTATGTCGAAACACCGTTACATTCAGAAAAACTGACTGTTTGGTGCGCTTTATGGGCTGGTGGAATCATTGGTACGTACTTCTTCAAAAACGATGAAGGCCACAACGTTACAGTCAATGGTGATCGGTATAGAGCCATGATTACTATCTTCTTCATTCCTGAATTGAACAATCATGATGTCCAGGAGCTGTGCTTCCAACAAGACGGCTCAATATGTCACACAGCTCGTTCCACAATCGATTTATTGAAAGACACGTTGGGTGACCGCCTAATTTCACGTTTTGGACCTGTGAATTGCCCTCCAAGATCTTGTGATTTAACACCGCTAGACTCTTTTCTGTGAAGCTATGTAAAGTCATTGGTCTATGCGGATAAGCCACAAACGCTTGACCATTTGGAAGACAACATTTGCCGTGTTATTGCCGATATACGGCCGCAAATGTTGGAAAAAGTCATCGAAAATTGGACTACATCCGAGCCAGCCGTGGCAGTCCTATGCCAGAAATCATATTTAAAATGTAATGCCACAAGATTATCTTTCGAATAAAAAAAACATTTATGTCAATTGAATATGACATCGTTGTTTTATTGCAATTTAAATTTCTATACCTCTAAAAAAGCACCCTTTATAATCATTCCTCGGTATAGAGTATGCTCTAGTACTCGACTTAAGAAGATTTAATTTTGTGCTACCACTTGCCAGGCAATATTATTGAAGACGTCAGGGCTTATTAATTAAAACGGTGGAGTAATACACTCGTATTTATCTTCCAAACTCAGTTCGTCAAGATGTTCAGTCGGACTGAGCTACTATTGCTATCAGAAGCAGAAGCTGTCATTACTGAATTTCAGCATACCATTTGTAGTGAACTTTCCTTCGTTGAGGTGTAAGGGTTCACCAAATGCTAAAAACTTTTTAAATATGCCCTTTATTATGACTACCTGATAAGTATTGTAAGGCAATAGCCCATGGGTGATGCCTTACTTCTAAGTTATCCTCGTGACCTAGGGGTGTGGGAGTGAATGAAGAACCAGGCATTGCCATAATCTTAATATCTCTTTGTTAAGATTTTAACTTAAACACTATACAATGATAATATTTATATTTTAACTTAGTGGATCTGAGGTGAAGAAACACATAATACGCATTACCAAATAAGCGCGACCTAATCACTATATTTAACTTTACCGCCTATTCCTAATCTCAGTATATACACAGTTCCTAGTATTTATTTGAACGATCCTACCTCTATATCCTAGGTAAGCAGTAAGTCACTCGGATCCTCAATGAAGTTATGGTTTATCTCGTGTGGAATGGTATCCACCTTGGCTTGAACACACTGGCACGAATAGCTGAGCTCTTGAATATCGGATAACTTCTAATTTCTAACCTTAACACTCCTAATCGCAGACTAGCATAATCACTTCTCAAAATCCACTCCATTTACGCTAAACATCTGCTATTTAAAAGGTTTTAATTAGCATAATCACGTTTCGCTTCTGAATTTGGTTGGAAAGAATTTGCCTTTTTCGGCCCCAAAGAACCCAAGAGGATAATTAATAGAAAGCGCGATGAGCCAGTCACAGTATCTAAATTCTATCTAAGCATTGGGAGCCATATGTTAAATAGTAATCTAACTATCTAGAATTTAAATATACTTACCCACGGACAATGTTCAGTAATAATGCTAGTCCTAGAATGGACCATCAGATTCTTTTTCAACTTAAACCATGGCAGAATTCAATATTAATTTCTTAAACTTCTTAGGTTTCGTATGAAAACAATCACCATCCTGTCTACTTCCCTCTTCAATTCTTTAAACAGCAACCCTCATTAACATAAATCGTGGTTCCTTTACACAAAGAGGTTTTTTTTAAAATCATAATGTCATAATAAGTATTTACCGTAGAGGGTTAGTAAGAATCGTGAATTGAACACTATAATCGTTTTCTTTAAGATATATGCAAATTTAACGTGGATTTCATTCCGTTATACTGCATACATGTAGTAAATAAAGTTACGCTATTTTCTCTGTAGAAATTTTCACGAAAGAAACCTTGGTTTAAAAATTAAGGATTTTCTTTTAAAACAGGTTTACACATCTACAATGCACTAGTTGTTTCCAAAGTAAAAAAAAAAAAATGGTTCTTAGTAGTTTCTTTTTGAAACACATTTTTTACTTCGTCCTGATATACAATAACCTTGATATAAATATATAATAAAATGCAACGCAGTTTTTTAAATCGAATTTTCAGATGTATAAAAGCAACCATTTTTCATATTAAAATTTGGAGGCTATATTTAAATAAAAAATTTGTTGCGAAAGTTGAATTACATTCAATTAAATACAGCTACTTCTCTTTCGGTATTAATTATTAACCCTCTAACTGGACACCTTCCTCCTGAAAAAATATTCCGAAAGCGTTTAACTCTTATTTTGCGATTCCCTTAAAAATGCAACAGACTTTTTTTTTTTTCCCCCTTTTTAGAACTTGGGAGGTCGAACGGGGAAAATTTTACGACCCAGTTCGGTCGCTTTGAAAGTAAGAACCAAGAGATCAATCGTTTACAGCTAGCTGTTAAGTTGCCTTGGGCAATCTTCTTTGAAAGCGTAGATATCCTCTCTTGATCAATCCTTTTTGAAAGATAGGGTGTTTCTTTCTCCTATATGTTCAGTCACAGTAAAATTAAAAACGAAATGAAAGGTAAAAAAAAAAGAGGAAAAAATGAAATAAATAGTATGTTAGAAGTAGAAAAATAATTATATTTTCTTCAAAGAAAATTTTTTTCTCTGTCATTTTTTAAAAATTAAAATATATATATATATATATATTTGGTATTGCTATTTGAAGCAGAAAAAAGCATCCTGTATTCATTTTTGAATATGAGAGTAAGAAAACGCGCTCACTTTCCTGTTTTTTAAAAAAAGTAATAAGGTAAAAAGAGCAAAGGCCTTATCTCATTTTTAAACAATAACACAATAAATATTACATACAATGATTATATTTATGAAAAAAAAACTGCCGATCTTTCTCTATTAAGTTATACTTTTTTAATTTAAAATAGCATAAAAAAGGATTTCAATACTTTTAATTTATTTTAATTATAATCATATAAAAGATATTTTTATGTTAACTGAATATTTTTCGGAAAAATTTTAATTTTCCTTCCTAGTGTTCTCTTTTTCGAACTTCTTGTATTAAATAAAAATTCCTTTTCTACATCGGCATTTGTGATGGACATAACACACATTCAGTCAATAATTTTTAATTTTAATGGGGGATATACTTCTTCAAATGCGCATGACAGTACTTCTAACCATTTTCTACTCAAGTTAAGTTTCTTATCTTTCTGTTTCTTTTATTACAAGGAAAAATGTCACACATCGATAACTACATTTTCACACAATTCAGTCATTACAAATTCTATTGTGAGAAAAGTTCTCCCTAATTAATCTTGTCTTTCAAAACAGTACACTTAAAACAATTTTGTTCAGTGAAGTTAACCGACAGTTCCACAATGTATTCATACCAAATTTTAAAAACAAATTTAACACTTGGAAATGTATCCTGTATTAAATTTTTCAGTATACACAAATATTTCCTGCTGTAGGAAGATATAGTATGAGATGTGGTGTGCGGTTGTGAAAGAATGTTTTCGTACGTGTAGACTATTTTTGAAAATTTAAATATCACTGAAGCTGATCATATAACTGCAAATGAGCCTTATTTTAATGTGTGCTGGTATCAAAGTAAAACACTTTACAATATTAAACAGCCTATGGGTTTATACTCAATATCAAACTATTCGCAAAATGGCTTACAACTTCTATTCAAATTGTAAAGAAACTGAAATATAAATATATCTTACTGCAGTCAAAAATATTCATAATATGTAAGTATCCTGTTGCTCCACTTATTTCTGTACATTTTAAAAACTGAAACTGAATGCAATTTTTTATATTTATAAACGAGGCATAACAGCTCACACAGTCGTAAAAATGTCCTTATCATTTTTAAATATACTACTATAAAACGTATATGGATTGTAAGATCAGTTGTAAAATCCTAAAAGCTTTTAGAGGAGCTAAAAACATGTAATTTTGGACTGATCAAATTTTTAATATAATACACAAATATACATGTTATTAAGCAAATACATTTGAAAAATCAAACTTCCTTCTGAAATAAAAGTAATTGAAAGAAAAATGTTTAATTGCAAATGAGTGGAAATACATGTTTATCTAAGGGGTATCCCCAAAGTGAGGTAATCCTCAAACTTAAGACTCAAACTCAGAAGCACAACAATCCATGAGGGCCAGGAACTACTGTGCCCACCATAATACACGTGACCATTGGACGCTGAGGTGCATGAACAGATGTCCCGATTTGGTGGTCTGTCTGAAGAGAGACCTTCAGTGTTTAAGACCCGAAGCAAGCTTGGTACTCATTTATCGACCCAATGTAGCGGGGATGAAAGGCAGAGTCGGCCTTGCGCAGCCCGTTAATAGAACCCCAGACCTGTGGTGTGGAAGCACTATACACTACCACTCAATCCTATTCGGTGAAAAATAAAATTTAATGTTAGAATCTTATATAAATCCCTAAGGAATGAAGGAGTCCAAACTTTTTTTTTTTCATGTAAACTGTTTAGACGGAAATGGTTAATTATGAACATTTCACAAGTTGCATAAATTAAAATTAACCGTTATAGTTAACATAAATTTTTAAGGGTACAAAAGGTGTATTTCGGCTGCACGAATTAATTTTAAAAGGAATACGGTTACGAAAAAGTAGTACAAATCTATCTAAAGTAGGGTTGGTTACCTTAGATATTGTCAAACACAACAATGTATTGGAAGCCAATTCCATAATTCGTTGTTATAAAAATGTATGGAAAATTACAAGATTTATTTTTGCATTTGTAATTTATATATATATATATAATTTTTCCTGGGAGCTTTAAAAGCTAGAGCGGCATCCATCAAAACCGCGGTTCTCTCTCTGTTTTTCCAGATCGCCCCTGACTAAGCCGGCTCTGCCATAATAAGTGAAAATGCCGGATTTTGTTTTTGTCAAGATCATTTTATAGCAGACTGCATTTTTCATGTATTTTAGATGGTCGTTTTATATTTTCTGTATCAATATCTTAATGTCTGAATTTAAAATTACATAAAATTCTTGACATTCGCATCAATGACCATGATAATTTTTATTAGTATATGAATGTGTCATCAAACGATTACATGACTAATATTAACACACATTATTTTAAACATTTAATTGATATCAAGTATAACATAACGCACACAAATTTTCTAAACTTTAAAATAAATATTTCGAAAACTACTTCAGATATACTCAAAATTTTTTATTCCTACGCTTTAGCTTCTCAGTTTTGCTTCTCTATGTAAGAATTAATTGTAATTGTATATTCATCAATTTTTTTAGTATATTTTTTGCTCTTAGCATGCGGTTTTCAACCGAATTGTATGAAATCTTCGAAATATATTAAATGAATAATTGAATATTAACGTCGCACTGTTCAGCTACACGAGGGCTTTTGGCTACGGACCACGTAATTTTGAACCATGGTCAAGTGACGTGGACGACACCTGAGCTGGCACCCCCCTCTCCTAACTACCCCACCACACCAACGGGAGGACGTTTCAGCTCTCGACAGATTTAACGTGCATCGCTGCCCTACACGGCGGGTCTTTAGTGGTACTGGGCTCGAACTCGTTTCAAAGCAAGCCACGTTCCGATACCTATATCACTCGGCTACCGCGGCCGAAATATATTAAAAGATACCAAAGAAGCTATATAATAAAATTTGAAATTTTTATTATACTCAAATTGCTAAAACTTATGGTAAATAATTTTTAACTGCCCGATGCATTTTTTTTTCGAAATTTCAAATGGAATTTCTAACATAAAATTTCTGGCTTTATAAGGTCGAGATTTCAAAACATATCCAGATTTTAATTACTTATTCAGTTAGCCTTTAAAAAAGATAAATGTTGAGGTATTTTGTATAAATAGATATTTTTGAACAATATATAATTCGAATGTTTTTCAATAGCTCGAATTTAAAATTGATTTTTATGTTTATTTATATGCATATAAATGTCTACTGTAAATGTTTCCGTATATTTTTGATTACCATTTATTCAAACATTCCAGTTATAAAAAAAATGTGTGAAAATCTTCATTCATGTTGTCTTTGATGTAAACTGAAGTTCAATCACTTAGTTTGATGTTTTATTAATTTTTTCGGTATCTTATAATAAAATAATCATGTTTCAAAAACTGAAAGCTTTGAATAAGAAAAATGAAGCGAAAGAATATACTTAAAAAAAGATAATTTGTCTAACTATATAAAATAGCAGATTGCCCTGACACGCTCCAACTTGTTACAGTTTGAAATTAATATGAAACCAAAATGGAATTGTAACATATTTTACTTATGCGTTGGGACTTTTGGAAACTTTTAAAATACAAGCTAGCAAACACTTCTTGGGTTGTAAAAAAATTTCTCCCCGATTTTTTACGATTGGGGGTCAAAACACGGGGTTCCCTGCGAGCTTTAAAACTTCTGCTGTGTTGCTTCCTCCGTCCCTCATTATCTTTCGAAATGTTAAACCTTAAAAGGGGGAAAGGATTTTAGAAAAGTGCGGCTAATCCGCTTTTGAAAACGTTACTTGAAGGCAGAAAAATCCGTGCAGTCCATTTTCGAAGCCTCTCTAGTAGGGCGGAAAAATCCGTTCTGTCCACTTGGAGGGTTAAGAAAATTAATTTTTACTACGCAACAATTTAAAAAAAAATATGCAAAACCATACTTAAATTACAGATTATTGGGATGAAAAATTACTTAAAGATTGAAATTTGGTTGATTTTAAAATCACAAATAGAGAAAGAAAAGAAAAAATGAGAATCTTTGTACACACAATATTGGCTTATCTCTACCGAAAATTATTTAACAAAGCTAAGTTTAACATAAGCTTATCTGTATATAAATTTTAAGATTATAAATTAAAATACACTCTGTCGCAAAAAATATATGCACCCAGAAGAAATCAAGCTACAATCACGAAACTCGGCAAGAATGTAGTCTGGTAAGAGATATGCAAATGATTAAAATTTCGAAGCCAATGAGACAAGGCTAGTGTGCTATGCGCATATTAGTTGCGCAACTGGGAGAGTTTAAAAGCATGAGTACGAGCGCCGTACGGCTATCCAAACGAATCTGATGACTTTGATAGACGATATTGAGACTTAGGATGCCTCTAAGACGTAACCGGCGGCAGTACGAGCAGCTGACGGACTTTGATAGGGGCCGTATAATAGGCCTCAGAGAAGCAGGTTGGTCGAATAGACGTATCGGCCGCCACCTCGGTCGGAGCGATATGGTAGTTGCTCGGTGTTGGCAACAGTGGATCACAGAAGGTAGAGTGTACCGTCGCGGAGGGTCAGGACGTCCCAGGAACACAAATGATCGCGAGGATCGTGCAATCAGAAGAGTGGCCACTTCGGCACCAACAACGTCGCTAGCATCGATTCAACGCCACTTACCTCCTTCCAGACATCCAGTGCCATCAAGAGAAACCATAAGGAGACGACTGACCGAAGTTGGCTTGAGGAGCCGACGTCCGCTAAGACGTTTACCACTGACCCCACATCATAGGCAGTGTCGACTGGATTTTGCCGACCTAACTTGGAGTGTGACAGACTGGAGACGTGTCATCTTCAGTGATGAATCTCGATTCAGTCTCAGTGATGATGACCACCGCACACGTGTCTGGAGGCGCACCGGCCAGCGGTCCGATCCGGAATTTATTGTCGAGCGGCATACAGCAATTTCACAAGGTGTGACAGTGTGGGGAGCAATTTCTTGGGACACACGATCATCTTTAGTGGTCCTTCAAGGCACTTTGACAGCTCGCAGATACGTGGACGATATTTTAACGCCGATTGTGCTACCCATGCTATCAAGTCGCCCAGGTGCCATTTATCAACAGGATAATGCTCGTCCACATACTGCGCGACTCTCCCAACAATGTCTTCAAGGATATGACGTCCTACCATGGCCTGCCAGGTCACCAGATCTTTCGCCAATAGAGCATGTCTGGACGCGCTGGGAAGGCAAACTGCAGCCGTCCCGAGATACAGGAGAATTAACTGCGCAGATGCAAAGACTATGGCAGGATCTTCCACAGGGGGTCATAAGTGATCTAATTGAATCGATGCCACGCCGAATTTCGGCTTGTATAGCTGCCAGAGGTGGCTTTTTACTACTTACTGATTTTTAACCTTTTGCAAGCTGTAACCGCTTAATAAAATGATATTTTGTTCTGAATTTTTAATCATTTGTTTATTTTCATATACACTACATGCATACCAAATTTCGTGAATGTAGCTCAATTTCTTCTGGGTGCATATATTTTTTTTGCGACAGAGTGTATTTAGGAACTTTTTGTGTTTCAAATAAAAATATGTATTAACACCTGCTGCGTTTAATAAATACTCATAAACAGAGAAAATGCATATGCTATAAAAATGCCATAGAAATTATTAAAATTCTTTAATTTTTAATGCATCATATAAATTAATAAAAATACCTCATTTATTTAAAAAAGAATGATTATTTTCATAAAACGACTTATAAAAAGGGATATAGTTTTATTTTCGAATTTTCTCAAGTATATGTATTTCTAATATACACATTATTATACCTTTTCATGTAAAAATACATTATCCACTTTATTTTCACTAACTTGTATTACAACACGTACATTTTACTATTTTTCCTTGCCTTTTGGTATAAGTTAATGTAAAAGACACATTTCGGGAGAATAATTATCGAAAAAAGAAAGATATACTTAATACATGAAACTTAAGTGTGAAAATAATATTTGATCAATATTCGATGCTGGGTTTCACCTTTAACAAAATTTTTCATAAAAGATGTAGATATATAACACAAAGATAACGCGATATATATATTCTGGCAAAAATTTTAAAAACTGTAGTTTTTTTTTTATAAACAGCAAATTCTGCAATATAAACTTGGAATTGTCAGAGTATTTGTCAAAATTAACAATAAAATGGCAAGTGTTATTTTAAGAATTAAAACAAAATATATTCAACGCAAGTTTAAAGTTTTTTTTTATCGCATTTAAATTAAACTTTTATACTTCTCTGTCTTCTAATTATAAACACAAATTAGGAATTTAAAAAAAACGATATTTTCTTTTTATTCTTCTACTTATTTACGTTATACGCAAAACAGACGACATATTATAAGTAACAAATAAACAATCTAGCTGTTATATGAATAAAATGAAGTAAAATGCACAAAGGTTGATATATTCAATTCAAACACAGCCTGCGCATAATCCTACTGTAATACAATCTTATTGATAAAATCTAAATCTAAACTGATTTCTGAAATATATTACTAATTTGATTAAATAAGTCTCGTGAAATATTTTACGCAATAAATCTATAAAACGAGATGACATCGTTAACAAAATTATGACCTGAAAGACTTTATCTCTTCATTAAGTGAACTCGCTGGCAAGAAAAATATTTTAAGAGAAAATAGTTTCAGAGAGGCAATTATGTACAGTACTTTCTCACCGATAAAATAATTCAAATTCTTTAACATTCTGTCGTTCCTTAAAAATGCAGTGATGAGCCAGACAATGAAAACTTTTTACTTCCGTTGTAATTTCTGCACATTCATGAAAAACTTTCTTTTATCGTCTGTGAATTAACTTGACCCTTTGAAATTTTAATTAGAAGTTTTTTAGTTCCCTTTTGTCCTGAGTTTATTCACTTTCCGCTAAAAAATGAGAGAATTAAAAACTTCGCTATACATTTTCTGGTAAGGAAATCCTCTCTTTTTTAATTTGAATAAAAGTAAAGGAAAGATATGAGAGTCTGCCAAATTTTGACAAAACTGAGCGAATATACTTAATATGAGAAATAGACTACGTATATAGTTCCCTTTAAAACATTGTTACAATTGCCACTGCATTTTTGGATAAATTTAGCAAAAGATGAAACGATAATAAGAATTATTAAGACGATATTTAAATATTTTTATCTGCTTTAAACCTAAAAATATAAAGTAAAATAAGGATTAGGAAATTACTTCTTTTATCTAAGAAGTGAATTTTGTTTTGTTTGTGACTATCCTAAATTAAAGTAGTCATTATTCATTAAACAAACTTAAACAATTTATTTGTCGCACAACCGGTATAGTGGTTAGCGACGCTGACTGCGGTGCTGTAAGGACTGGGTTCGAATCCCGTAGAAAACATGGGTGCTTGTAAATGTATAGTGCCTTTGCAGCAGGGGGGTACTCTAAATCAATGGTCTCCAAAAACCGGTCCGTGGATCAAATATTACTGGTCCACACAAGAAACAAATTATTTCCATTTTATTAACTATGGTATATTTTTCTTGAGTTTGGGCTACTTTTTACGAAAAAATCACTTTATATTCGCTTTTTTGTGTAGCTATATTTTATTCTGAAGTAACGATTAAGTGCAATTAAATTAAAATTATTAAATCAAAACAGTCGAAAATATAAACAATCCACGTTCTCCCCCTCAGCGGGCCGTGGTAAAATTATCCAACGTTGACCCATCCGCGGCGATAAAAAGGTTGGGGAGCACTGCTCTAAATAGCCGTCAAGCCGTAAGTCCTCTCGTGTGGTTCGTGGAAGGGGAAGAGAGGTTGGAGGCCCCTGGCCACCCCCAGGGTTTTCTCCCTCTAAATTAGGGTGGAACCCAGCAAAATTGAACTGTCAATCAAAGCTAAGACTAACGACAGGCGTAAAAATTTTAGCCCTTAGCCCCGATGAATTTCGCAAGCCTCGATCTGACTTCGTCAGGCAGGTGGCATTAGTCATAACACAACGCAACCAAATTAAAGGATATATTTTAGTAAGTATTTTTAGTATAGTACTGTACACGCGTGCAACTTTATTAAATAATTTTTTATATCAAATAAAGTCATTTAATAGTTTTGAAGGGATATTTCTTTCAAAATTATCTACAAATGTTAAATAATTTTTGATGAAATACTTTTATATCGCTATTATTGTTCTTTTATTAAAGTAGTTCCAATGAAAGATCATTCATCATTATGTTATTTCAACTAAAAAAGAAATGCAGAGCTATACACTCGAAATGTGAAAATCTGCTTTTATGATTTGTATTGTATTATTCTTGTTTCTGTCTTTCGCAACAATTTTTTTTGACAGTTATTAATAGAGTCCGAATTATACTATATGACACAGTAGCTACTGGTCCAATATTCTTTATGAAATGAAGTCATCGATACATAAAGAAGAAAAGAAACTCAGTTCCACACGAGATCTCCGCAGGTAATAGACATGCTGACCTGAAATTTGGCAGGCATATTTCTTTTGTTGAGTAGAGATCCTCTAAAAACGAGTTTTGTGAAAATTGACTCCCAAGGAGGAAGAATTGATGGGCCGTAAGAGATAACTACACTTCCGTTTTAGTAATTGAAGCCATGCCTTTATTTAATGGTGAAACATGTTCTTTTTAATTCTTCTAGAAACGGCTAGAAGGATATTTTTAATGCATTCGAAAGCTTATTTCTAGGACTTATATATCAACGCGCGGTCATACCACAGCATAAATTACTTAGCGGAGCTAGAGGTTAACGGCTAGTGCTCTCTCTCTCTCTCTCTGATACATAAATACTCTAATAAGATATTCTGTTATAAAACATTTCATACAGTAACTAATTACAACAATCCAAAAAATTCTAATTATTTGCACATATTATTATTCGAATAAACGATGATAATTTTCTTCGCTTTAAGCATGTTGTTGAAAATGCATGAAACACAGTTAAAAACAGTCTTTTACATAGAGTTAAAGTTACAGGAACAAGTTTCTATTTTTGAACTATTACACCTACTGACTTGAATTCGTGGCATGCATGTCTATTTTGTTGAGTAGAGATCCACTAAGAACGGGCTTTGGGTAAATCGACTCTCAAGGGGTGTGAGGGATCGGGGGGGAGGGGGGTGTAAAAGATAAATATGCTTCAATTTTAAAAACTAAAGTCTGTTTTAAATCAAGAGGCGAGAATTCAATGACAACTTTATATTTTTTAATACAAGGGAAAACTTAATGCTATAGCATTTAGATACATCGGTAACTTTAGAACAATATATAGTCATTCAACAAAATGTGAACAGAGAAGAGAAGCGTTACGGCTAATTTATATATATAAGATAAAATTTTCTTTAAACAAAGGACATGCCACTACTAACAAAACAATGCACATCTTTAAAAAAAACTGTTGTTTATCTGCTACAGTTGTCGAACATCTTGTTGAATTGTTTTGAAGCGTCGCGAAACTTGAGAGTCTCAGAAATTTATTCTTTCCGTTCCTATATATATATTTCAAATACGTGAGGGTAGAAGCAGATGGAGACTCTCTCTCTCTCTCTCTATCGAGAGAAGGAACCAAATACACTAAAAAAAGAAATAAAAGGCGAAAGAAAATCCTCTCTCTCTTTTTCGATGGAAAATCCATTCTTCAACTTCAACCCCAAAGCCTTCTATGATACTTGAGAGCCACGTGTTCACTCAAGATTTGATGACGTTGCAAAGAACGGAGAAAAAGGAGGGAAGTGAAGTATCAGTGTGTTGTTAGTATATCCGAAACTCAATGCTTTTGCTACTAAAACAACTGATTTCGTGTAAAACATCTTTTCTCAATTGATTGTATTGGAATTCTACATTTAGATTTGATTTAAGAGATAGCTCACATACTTCCGAATTGATTTTTGAAAATATGTCTTCATGATAAAAAAAATGTAATCCCTTCCAGGTTCATTTTATTTCTGGATTATGGGTAAAAAATGTCAATTTTATTATGTTTATTTTCAAATATACATATGTTTTTAAACATAATAGCACTATTTGCATACAAAATTTCCTAAAATTTAATGTAAAAAAAATCTATTTATATAAATGAGTAATTTACCTGTAAAGTTGGCTTTCTGTTCGGCTAAAATCATTAGACATAGAAGTCAATTCACTCTAATTATAAATATCAAACTTAGAATACCTTACCTTATATTACAAATTTTATTTGCATCTTTTGCGTTTACATAAATGATTATGAAATTATTAATCAAAATTTGATCGTGAATAATAAATTTGAAAACACAGCACTGTACATAACGCAACGTCGCAATTTGGACAGTAGAATCTTGTTTTTCTTGTCGCTTTCTTCCCTTTATTGTCTCTCTTTGAGCTGCAAACAATACACTGTTGTGTTGGATTAGTTTTCTTCGCTTTCGGAGAATGTAGTCAACAAAGTGCCTTTCAGATAAGGATGGAGATTGGCGGGGTGGGGTGGGGTGGGAAGGTTACTCAGCAGAAGGGCGCGTCCTCTTTCTGCAGAAAATTCCATCAAGTGATACTTTAAATTATTCGAAACCATGAAAAATACATGTAAAATAATTCGGGAAAGACCTATTGTACAGTGTAAATTTTCACAGTGCCCGAGCTAGTGATGAGACAGGATGGTACGTTTAGCCGGCCCGAGTTCAGCTTGGAAAAAGACAGGAAGGGGCTAATCATCTTCATATGAAATATTGACCATAAAAGCAAAATTTTAAAATTTCCATAAATACTAAGAGTATACATATAATTTATAAAAAAATCATTTCAATAATTTACTTTCATTCATGTACAAATATCAATGATACAAGGAAGAAATGCATTTAAATGAATGAATAATTGCAAAATCTTTTGAAATATGTTGAATTTGAAATACATGTCTCGTTGTTAAAAATGTACATTAGCTAAATGTATGCTTAAGTTTGTAATCATTTAAATAAATTAACACCCTCCTATATCAAACTATGTAATTTTAAATCATACATAAAATAATATCATTTTTTTTAATGAAACGCATAAAATTGCTTTTCAGCTATGAAGGCTGATAATTGAAAATAATTTCATTTTTTATATTTTATCAACAATAATTATGTTTTTACGGTATTTCTGAAGTATATTGCATGAATTTTAGTAATTAAAGTCACTGCATTTATTAGTGAAAAATGTAAAAATTTTATCTCTTATCATGTGGAAAACATATTTAGATAAAAACGCTGATAATTTTGGGAACCAAAAGTAATATACGGCTCAAGAGAAAAAGTTGCAATTTGTCAGAAGTAATGGTAGTAAGAAGTGAATTTGAAATGAAAGTACAATTAAGGTTGAAATACATTTTTTTCTTTCCTTAAAAATGTGGGAAAGCTAACAGAGTCTTGATATTGTAGTGGTCAAGGTCACGACTTGGGGTAGGCTGTTATGAATTCGAGCCCTAGGTCCACTCAAAAACCTCCGTGTCACAGCTCAAAGTCCTTCCATTTGCGTCGTATGGTAATTTGGAGAGGCTGTGCTAGCTCATGTATCGTCTTGATCACTTGGCCGAGATTCAAAATTGCGAGGTCCATCACCAAAAGCCATCGGGTTGCTTTCTAGTGTAGCGTTAATAAAACACTCACTCATTAGCGGGAAAGATAACATTTTAAGCCTTTGGAAATACCATTTTTATACAAATAAGAGTATCTTTTTTAAATCCAATTTATAGCTATAATTACTAAATAAATAATTTATTTATGAAATTTACTTGACGTATGATATTTGATATAAAAATCCCACATAAATCTTTTGTGACATTAACTTAATTTTCTTTATAATACAGAAGGTCGTCCACACTTTATTGAAAGGATTTTATGGGTAAATATATCTGTAAATGCAGTATTTTTTGCGATGATTACTTTTATCTGACAGCCATGATTCTTGATAATAGCTCTAACTTGAATTTTCTATGAAAGTAAAGTTTTTTAGTAATGTTATGACAATTCCACTCAATTCCCCTTGAATCGTTTTCCAAAGTTCGTTCAGTGTTCTTGGTTGCCGTTTTTCTAAGCATCGTTTTAATAAACTGAAAGCACAAAAGCTCATTGGAAAAGCGTCAGGTCATTTAACAGGTTTTTACTCAAATAGGATACACTTTATTCCTGTTTCTGATTCTTTCTTTGCTAAAACTTCGGCAGTTGATTTAAACGTATGACTAGAGGCTTTGTCTGTGTGAAGCTTAGCTTTATCATTATCCTTTCCATGTAAGGCTGGAGTTTCTGCTTCAAAATTGGTTCAAAAATATTCTGCTGGTAGTAAAGTGAATAAATTTTGACTTTACTTGAAACTTTTTGATTTTTAATTTACCTGTAACAAAATCCCGTAACAAAATTGTAACGAAATCCCTTAGGGAACTTTGCTGTACACTGATGAAGTCATTTCGGTTAGCAGTAGAAAAGTCATCTTCATTTATTATAGTACTTAAGTATACCTATTCCTCATCGAGTGTTCACACATTTCCAGTTTTCGTCAGCTAGGTGTTTTTCATATAATTTTCTACAATTTGCTTTTCTTTCGGCAATATGTTGTGGCAAAAGCAGATAAGCTCCAAACTTAAAATTCTCTTTCACCTTAATCTTTATGAAAGAGTTTACTTACAATTCCAGAAGACATTACTAGTTTCGATTCATTAAATATTTGAGTCGGCAGATTTTCCTTTAGGATCAGAGACTTCACTTTCTTGATAGTAGCCTGTCCCCGAATAGTTGTTGTTTCTTATTCTAGATGATGTAGCGTAGCTACACCATCTCCATAAAACCAAAAATCGCCAAATATCCAAAAATAAAATAAGAATTTCTATAATATCCTAACCAGTTTTTTCAGAAACCTTGCAGCGAAAAAATGTGCACAATGATACAGTGAAAAATAAGTGATTATTTTCCACAATAAAGGTAAAATTGCTCCTATTTTGCTTTTTCTTCAAGCGCATTTATCGCAAGTGATTTTCAATACTATCCGGGGCTGCAAGGATCGCATTCGTTTGTCGGTTATCCGAACAATCGCGTATTCTAACGGTGTCCGGTTCCAATTGATTCGAATAAACGACGTTTTACTGTATATATAATTCAGATTCAGAATATAGAGTATTCAGACATACCACAGTTTTTACTAGCAGATTGCTCTGAAGATAATTCATGGTATTCTCATTCGGTACTCGAATAGTCTTGGAATGAATTTTCATGGTCATATTTTATTTTTTCCTTTTACTCTACATACAGACATTTTTTCCTTTCAAATATAATGTATTATAAATACCTTTATTCAAAATACGATAACCGAGCTTTTAACACACCTTTATAAGTTGTTGATTTGAATATTTCTTTGCAGAAAGCGCAGTTATACGTAAACTTCGCGTGCCTTCTATCCGTTTTACGAGCCATTTTCAAAATAAATCTTTTATTTTACATTTCAATCAAATCGAACATTAGCAGACAAATCTTCTGAAGTTGCCAAAGCTTTATTTAAAAATGGAAGCAAGAAAATAAATTACAAAATCGTTTCCATAAAGTGCGCAAATGACCTTCTGTACAAGCTTCTCCTTAAAAATGCTTTACCAAAATAACTTTTTCTATATATAACCATTCAGTTCGAACTTTCTATTTGATTGTTGGTACTGATACAGACTAATCCCATAAAAATGACTTAAGAAGTTTTATTTATTTACTTATTACCCAAGGAAACCAAGATAACCCAGAAAAGGCTTAGAGCTTTTAAGCTGGTCTCTCGAGAAGATAAATAACTAGGAAATAGAAAACTACCGGAAATAATATAATTTTCAAGGAGCTTTCGCCAAAGTTGGTCTATACATGTATAATACGAAGGCAATCTACAAAAAAAGGAGCCCAACGATAGTGAAAAAAGGTAATTGGGATTTAAAAACGAAACTGGGTCATATATAGCTGAATTCAGTTCTTGGTAAACATATTTTATCCCTCTAGTTTTCAACCCATTTTGTCATGATTTGAATCAATATCTTACTATTATGTTGGAGAAAGGGAAAATAGGACTTAATCGCATACATTTTAAAATTAAATTTTATTTTTGTTGAAGTTTTCGTCATTGTGGGCTTATTTAATTTGTTTTAAAAAACTGATAAAAACAATAGTTAAAAAATTAATATATTGAGTTATTTTTAAACTCTCACATGAATTAAAAATAGCAGCCTTATAACAAATATTGTATCTAATTAATTAAAACTTTCTTCTTAAATAATAGCAATATTTACTTAACGATTTCTGTTCCTTTATTTATAATTACCAGAAGTCACTTTATTCATAAACGCTTATTTTTTTTAAAAAAGAATTGCACAGAAAATCGTTTAATACGAGATTGAGAGGATTGAAATATTTTTTCGTGTTAAAAGAGTTTCATATGATAAAGGGTTTTTCAAAAAACAAACAAACAAATAAGCATATATTCAACAAAATTAATTTCATTAGAATGAATTTTATATGCATTAATATACATATATGCATACATTTAATAAAAATCAATGAAACAAAAACATTTACTAGAACTTAATGAAATTTAATTCAAAAGTTTCAAGTTTCTTTAAAAAACAAAACACTTACAGAGTTTTTTGAAAATAATTCTTTGCATTGTCTTTTTTTTAGCAACAAATCAAATCAACAAATTGTTCGATGTTTTTCCATTTTTTTATACGTTTAACTATTGGAATCTGCTTTTAAATAACTGTGCATACTTTTCATGATGTTCTTTATTTTCAGTGATGTGAAAACACGGGCTGCATTATTCACTTCATTTTTGTCTTCGAAATCTGCATCAGTGATATTTGATGAACTTTGAACAAACTCCAAAATGCCTTTGTCTGCCATAATTGGGGCTGTACACACTTTACCATCATCTACTGCAACGTATTCTTCCAAAGACATTGTAGGGCAGTCCATTAATACAGAAGTAATACCTCTGTTTCATTTCACACTCCTCTTAAATCTCACCTGCATGGCTGGTGTTTTCTGTATTTTGTTTATTTCCAGAAGAAGAAATCTTTTTCTGTTAAGAGAAAAGAAATGCATGAAAATACATAGTAGCTTGTCGTGATCGCAGTATTATGTCGTGTTAACCGATATTTCCCCTTAACCGCTTTTACGTTAAACGTATTTCACTGTCATTTACAAAAAATATTTGTAAAATCTTATTTTAAATTCAGCTATATCAAAAGAATATTTTTTACCGATTAAAATGTGTCAGTTAAAATATAACTCCTACCATTGCTACTCATATTGATAATATCAGTTTCACTATTCCTTGAATGTGCTTGCAAAAATATCGTAAGAATATTTGAACCCTATTTTGTAAATTCCTAGTGCTTAGAGAATATTTTTTTGTTACTACCGGAAATGTTAAAGGTTTTACTTAGTACCTAGTCGATTGCTCTTGTTCCCAGACAGTGTAGGAGTATGGTTTACCCAGAAACCCTTCACACTATTGGATTTCACTGTGAAACAAAGGATCAGTGTACCCTTTCTTCCTATATATGCGTATAGTTAGATAAATGACACAAAAATTTTTTTCTTAGAATATCTGATTTATTGTAACAATATGTCACTGTTGTGCCTTTAACGTCTATTTTTAAATAGAAATTATCATTATTAAAATAGATTTCTTATAAGTATATATATTAATATTATTAGATTTTTATGAAGTTAATCATGAATTGCAAATTCATAATAAATTTAAAATCATTTGAAGGAATAGATGGATTTTAGAGTGAAAATTCCTAAATTTTAAATTAACGTTTAAATATTATTTTGTAAAAGAGCACGAATAATCTACATGCTGTAGTATTATACAGCATTGATTTGTAAATAATCGTTTTTTTTTTGTAATAATTAGTGTGCGTTTGTTGAATAAATAAAAAAAATGATATTCTATGCTCAGGGTCGTCTTAACTCATGAGTAGATGAATAATTAATTGTTTATCGAGAGCAAGATCTATTATTTCAAGAGATAACCAATATCTTAGATAAATTAAATTGTAAGATTTCTTTATGTGTTCAACAATACATTTATTTTTACTGAGAAATACAACTATGTAATATCAATTTATGTTTTTTAAGAAATTTTTTTTTTGAGAGAGAGAGAGAGAGAAAACTTTTGGAACAAAAAGCGTTGTTAATTAAAAATTTATTTTGATTATGAGATCTATTTGAAAAGTAAGGCCTCCTAATAAAGTGCTTGATTATTAAGTAGAAATATAAATATATAACGTTCGCTAGATATTTTTTCTCTTTATAATTTTCAAGAAAGGTTGCTTGTATTGCGTATGTAAGCAAAAATACCACAAAAGCTGTTGTATTTTTTTCGCTTTTATATATATGTAACAACTCACATTAATTTTCTCTTGAGGGATTTTTAATTTGTAATGCTCCTGAGCCCTCCAGGACTTCGCATAAGTAATTAACTGCTAGTTTACCCGCCTAACGGGATTTAATCTTTACCTTAGCACTTCAAAATTTTGTACTCAGTGTTTTTTGATTAGTGGTTATACAAGGTAATTCTCTACCAGACTTTAGGGTGTGTAGGAGGTACAGAAATGACTCGGAATCCCATAGGAATGCAGGGGCGCAAATGCCGCACTTACGAGCTATAGTGCAAAGAATCACCGAAAAAGAGCAGAAACAACATCATATTAAAGGATAGGGAACAATTTTTTGGAAGCTTGTCTACATCAGGCCCCCATCAGGTAGCGTATTGCGCTTACACACCACAGGTTCGGGTTCTATTTCCGGGCTCAGCAAGGTTGACTCAGCCTTTCATCTCTACTGCAGTGAGTCGATAAATAAGTACCAAGCTTTCTTGGGGACTTAAGCACTGGGGGATCTCGCTTCAGACTGACCACCTAATTTGGACATGTGCTCATACACCTCAGCGCCCAATGGTCACGTATACTGGGATCGGCACATTAGACCCTGGCTCTAATGGGCATTTGCGCCACTGAGTTCAAGTTAGTACTACATCAAGTGTCAGAAATTAATATCAGAAGTCACTTGGAAGGTATGACAGTGGCCCTGTATGAAATTTCTTACGTTCTGGAAGATATTATTTGGCATGTCACTTATTCTTTTAGCAGCTAAAGATATTCGAGTGATGAGGTCTTCAACAGCTCTAATTCTTTCATCGTACTTAAATTTGAAATTGTAGTAGCTTATACATTGGGTCTTTAAGAAATAATAGTGTAGTTCGCAAAAATACATAATCCCCAGAAGCACATTATTCTTCCAATGGTGTTAATTGAACTATTAAAACTGGAAAATTAATAACTATGTACTTTTAAAATAATTTCTTATTACTCAATAATGCAAATAGATTCTTATTTAGTTCCACACAAAGGAACTTATTTTTTGCAAAACTATTATTCTGTCATAAATTCTTAGTAAACTGTTCTTTTTGAATGTTTCATTTATGTTAAGATGTCACGTTAAAAAAACAACAGTACTTTTTTTGCCTCGGTGTTTGGAATCAATTAAGATCGATCCAATAGCAAACAGTTATTTTAGTTTTGTCTTAAGTTATCTAAGTTTTCACTCCAAAAGCTTTTTTAGCAAATGAAGATTGTCACTTTACAGAAGACAGATCTCATCTTCTCAAGCGACTGTCTTTTCAATTAAGGCCAATCAATAAGAACAGGCGTCACGTTTCTTTCCTGAAATTACTTCGTTTACCAAACGGAGGCGAATCACTCAAACTTAAGATAAGAGCTTATTTGTTTTCTGGATGTATTTAGTGGTGCCGTCTATATGCTTTAGCAAAATTGATGGGTGTTTGTAAGGCAATTTATGCGTGATATATGGGCTAAATTACCCCCTCTTCAAAGTTGAAAACGTCAATAACTCTAGAATTAAATCTCGTAAGGCGTCAAGTAAAAATGGTATTTAAAAATGTATTTTTCAAAATAATAATAATACATTTGTTTTTTATTACGGAGGATGTCTTGAAAGTTAACGTTCAGCAGGTGGAGGGTGGAAGAGGATGGGTCATATCAGGTTCGGAAAAAAAATCCCTCATCCCTTGATTAATGATTATATTTTTAAAAGTGGGGAAATTGACACCCTCCATCATATCGTTAGGTACTGTGACTACAAATTTTACAATGATTATCACACTATCGTCATGTTACACAGCCATGTTATTAATCACAGTCACAAATTGCTATGACTCTTCATCACTTTGCTATGACTTTCTTAAAAAGAGAAATCTATATATATACAAATAAATGTTTGTATATATGACCTCACTTCCCTCCAATACCGTTCAACCAATCACTATGAAAATTGGTACCTATGTGTATTTTTGGGGGAGAAAGTTTGCTCTCGAATCCTCTTTGTTGCAAATTCCCAACAGGTGGCGCTAGAGCATATCAATTTCTGCATTGTTCAATCACTCGCCAAGTTGCCAACAGGGTCACCAAAATTGACTATGTTTCCATTGAATCGCCATTATAATGTCGTAATGATATATATTTTTGTAAGTGAATCGGAATAGCAATGAACAAATAGTTCTGATATAATCGTATTACTTAAATATACTTTGAATCTAAAAAAGAAAATTAAAACAATTAAAAAGTTAAAATAACAATATTAAGCATAAGGTATTAAGAAATAGTTACATTAAATATTTTAAATACAAGAAAACAAAATATAATTTCGAACACTTACCTTGCAGCAGCAGCGAATATATTTGTACAAAACTGCCATACAATGACAAAAGAGCTAGTATAAGCTGGAAATTATGTGATATAAATTTTCTGATTAAATCCCTTTTTAAAGGTTTTGATCTGGATTCCTCTCTTCCCAATCAACTACCTGTCTTACTCTCTATCCCTTAGCTTAAATTAATTCTTGGATAGAATTGGATATTGCTAAATTACAACCAAAATTCAGAAAGCCGAATCGGGTCTTCTGAACAAATAACCTATGATTTTAAATGGGAATTTTAAAGTAGATTTTTCAAAAGACAAATCAAAAACTTTAGTTAATTTTTTAAAAACAAAATTCTATTAAATTATGTCAAATGATCCAAAGGAAAGCACGAGGAAGTACGGAACAACGCTTGTGGGAGTTTTTTTAAAGATATTTAAATAAATTTTGAATCTAAAGTTAATCTTTTAAATAGCCTGTTTCAGTTACCTTAAACCTCTCTATTGTTTCTTTTTTTAGAATACAATTAATTCCCAAGTATGATTGTATATTTCGCACAAAAATATTACTTTATGAGTACAGACATATGAATAAATAATTTTAGGGATCAATACTAATATTTTTTATTCTCCGAATTAATTACTGAAATAACATTACAAAATTTGAAGTTATCACTTCTATCGTGTGATCATAAGAACACACACGTTTTTTGTTTTGCGTCAAATAATTAGAGGCTATAAGCTTAGACCATCCACACGATACTTTGAACATTTTTATAAGCTGTTGTTACAATAAAATGAAATTAATTTCGATACTTATTTGTAGATCATCGATATTTGGAGGTGATGGTTTATCTCACCTTGTGTCATATAGGAATTCAGCACCTAAAGAAAGTTTTTAAAATTTTTCTAGTTGAAAGCCAAATCAATTGATGGTAGTTTTTTAAATCCAGTATGAATATACATTTTTTTTTCTGAAGCCACTTTAGTGTTAATCACAAGTTCAAATTCATAAGATAAATACGGACGGATTACAATATGTTTCACATATACTTTTCAAGATTAGAATTATACTTTAAATCAGAATTTCCCAGACTGTTTTGGCTCACAGACCTCTTCCCATGTTTCGGGTTTTGTGTAGACCCTGTTTGCTCAATATTGAATTTTTGCAAATTTATAAACTAAATCGTGTTTTTAAAAGCTGGTAAAGAGCTACTCACTTTAAGAGATTTATAATTTAACTGCAGTAAAGTGTAGTGGGAAAAACTTAACAAAACAAATACATCTTAATTTTGAACATTTATTTATTAAATTAAAATTCAGTACCACAGTTACATAAAATAACTGAGTAACAAACGAATGATTTTAGTGGGAGGGATGAATTTGATGCTTTTAACAAATTTCCAACATTTGGCGTTATTGATTATAGATAGTTTTTATATTACATTAAATATTACGTAAGTAATTAAGTGACACCTCTGTGCGTATGTGAAATATTTATTCCATTCATTGAAAGTTAAAATCATTAAAGTTACGAATTGGTTAAATGCGAGCCACAATCGTAGACCCCCCAGTTTTTTTCCTGCTGATGAAGACCCCCAGCCAGCCGTCGGTTGCAGACACCAAGGGGGTGATATAAACTACTTTGGGAATCACTGCTTTAAATTAAAGAGGACGTATCAAGATCACGGTTCCTTTCCAGGGATTCCGCGAAATTGTAATATATTTAATACATTTTGTATTTCCGGGTATAATACTTCCTTCCTGGGGCTGAAATAATCTGAGGTAGCTTGTTTTGACTTGAATGTGGATTTCGACCGATATAAATTTTACCGGACCGCACTGCGATATAACATTGATATTTCTAAAACATAACTATTTCAGATATTTATTGATCTTGATATTTCTTAAAATTGTTATTTCATTCTCAAATTTTCTTAAAATAAAATTGTTTTTTTTTTACTGGTAAAAATATATAGCCTTAAAATACCAAAACAATATTCTGTTTTACCAGAAATATTTTTGAAATGTCTTAGATATCACTTCTACCTTCTTTTTGCTCTTTTTGTGACATCGAATGTCTGCGTTGTTGGGCAATATTTGAAAGGATATACACAAATATTGAAATGGAAAAAAAGATATACGAGTATTTCTCCTAAAAGGAAGGGTGTTGTAGGGATACTGGATAGAGCATATCGAAAAAAAATTTAGAAAATAAAATACTTATAATATTGGAAATGGACCCCAAAATCCACTTTGGGCGTCTGTTGTCATTTCATATTTTTAGTTTTGATGCAGCTTATATTTTATAGATATATGGTATTCTTTTTTAAATATTTAAAAATCTTAAAATGAGTACTTTTATATGAGCAGTATATATACATTTATTCATAAAAACACACACACATATAAAGGGCGCAGCAGTACAGCGGTTACAAGCTTTTAGGACAGATAGACGATGGAAAATCAAATAGGAATAACTGGTCGGAAACGTTTTCCTGGCTCGGTAGTCGCGATACAAAACACAAGAAAGTCAGTACACTAAGACAGTGCTTCTCAAACTTTCAATACTGGTGCCCCCCTTTTCAATCACAATTTTTATCGCGCCCCCCTTATACATTAATAATGTACTGAATGCAATCATAATGCACTTTGACGCTAAAGCTACAATACGAGATCTTAATTATAAACCATACAAATTAGTAACATAAGTATTACACACATTTTGTATACTATTTTTAAGCAAAATAAATAATATAATAGGATAATTATTATGTTATTTTTCCTTTCTCTAATTTTTAAATTGAACATATTGCAAAAAATGGTTGCTGCTTAGGAGACAAAATATAGATATCAGCTAAATATATTAAAAGAACTTAGAGGGTCAATTTCTAATCATAAGCATTCCTTATAAAAACTTTGCTTTGCAAGACAAGCCCATGGAGGTCGTTAATACTTATTAAACTTATTCTTAATTTAGTATTAATTAATTAGTTATAAAATATACTCTGTGCAGTACTGATACATTAAAAGTATACTGGCTGAAGTGCCCATTCTTTGCACGAGTTCATTTATAAGAAAAGAAAACATTATTGATATAATAGCTGAATTGTAAGGAGAGTAAAGCCAAGTGCGCGACAATGTTTACAAAAACGTAAAATGATTGCTCAAATTTTCATTAGTTTTAAGCGAATTGTAATTTTAAGCCTCACAGAATTAGCCTTTATAATTGATGTTAAAGAATGAACAGTAATATAAATTTCCGATGAAGAATAATTGTATTATTTTTAATATTAAAGCGAAAAGACTTCAACATGTTTTAACCCGGGAGCAGGTGCGCACTCGATACGGTCGAGCGGGGTTATTGAGTCACCCCAATCCTCTTTTTCTTTATAATTATTTTATTGTACACGATACAAATCGTGATTCCAGCGAATAATTTAATTAAGAGAAAGTAAACTTACCTTCTTTCAAGGACTTTTCCATTTTTCTTCGGTAACAAATAAACAGTTTTGTCAGAATTAACGATATCGTGTTCTATGTGTCCCGCGCGACAACTTCCGGGTAAGAAATGTATTCATTATGATAATATGTATGTTGCTGCTAAAACAATTGTGTAAAACGTTTTTCGTTATGCTTTATATGTTTGAGATATGTTTATATGTATCATAAAACTCCTTTGCATGGAAAAAAACGCAACAGAGAAAAATACATTACTTACAACTTCCCTAAATGAGAAACAAACATAAGAGAGGGGTCATAACTAACTGTACCAATAACTTAGGTCAAACAGATTATCAGCCAAAACAGATTACAGCTATAATGTGCAGTATTTCAAAAATAATCACAGTGATGAATTTTTTATGTTCCTAAATTTTTTCGATTCTGGATCTGAGATTTGTTTTTTCTTTGAAAGAGCAGTATGTTAGGATTAAAAAGAAAACGTAATAAAAAATCTCTCATCACGGGATGACAGCAAATCAAATAAAAGTTTTTTTATTTGGTTATAGGATCAAAGATAGCTAATTAGGTATTGAAGTCGTTTTTATTTTTGATGACTTAATATCGCGCGCCTATAAATTATATCAGAGTAAAAGTGCATTTTTATTATGTCTGAAAGTATTTTGTTTTAATTCATTCCAGTAAATTAATTATTTTTTAAATCTTTTATTTTCGATATCTTCGCGCCCCCCTCGTAAGGTTATTGCACCCCCCAGGGGAGCGCGCCCCACAGTTTGAGAAACACTGCACTAGAGGATAAAACATGTTTATTGTTCTTCGTACAGCAAAAATATTGGAAAGACTTTGGCTGTTGTACTCGATAGATAGCGTTACGTAAATTGAAGCCCCAGATGACAGTGTATACGCACACACGGATTTTGCTGCCGTGCTCTCTTTAAAGCTTCATTTTGTGCAGACAAAGTGGTAGCAGGATGAAGCGTTGCACGAACATTGAGCTCTCTGGTATGCAACTGGCATACGGGTCTGCTGATTGCAATGGATTCCCAACGTTATTCCAGGTGGAAAACTTCCAACCACGCCATCTTTGCATGTTTGCTACAGCCATTGTAGGACAGAGGATCATTTAACTTGGACACACAAGGACACGTGTCCAAGGGGCCGTGGGTAGCCTAGTGGTTAGAGCATAGGATTTCAGACCGGAAGGCCTGGGTTTGATGCCTGATGCCACCAAATACCCTCGGAGTACACACGGAGTACGTGCTCGTTAAATCAGTGGGTCCGAAAGTCTTGTGGGCTGAACACGAGTGCAGAGGACTGGAGAATATTACCCTCCCTTTCAGTCCCATGTCTAAATTGTAGAGGTGGAGATAGGTGGTGTCGCCATCTATCGTCTTTTCGGGGAATTTCGCTGAGCTATATAAATCGTACTGTCACCTATCTGGTGCTCAAAGCCAAGAACAACGACAGGCGTACTTCTAGCCTCTTGCCACGATGAATTTCGTGGGCCTCGTTCTGACTACGTCACACAGGTGGCATTAGCCACAACAGGACACTTGTGAGTCCAAGCGGACATGTCATAATTTTGGACACCTATTCTGATAACGATCGTTGACTCTTTATTGTTATTTTTCTATTAATTTTTTTCTGTACTAAAAGGATAATAAACGTGGCCTTTTTTCTTGTGGTTTGTGCCGTCACTACCGCGTCAGGAAAGCCTTTTTGACCATGCATTGCTATGTGATTTCTCCTCGTCCTGATGTATTCTGTCTGTCGTGAAACTTTGTAACCGCTGTGTTGATATACCTTATATTTTTAATGTGCTCCAATATAAAACTATAATTTTTTTACTTAATTTTAAAATTCAAATTACAGTTTGTAACAACATTATAAATATTTAATTAATTAAATATTATAATTAAATTTTTCTTGCGATTTTTAGATTTATTTAGTATATTTTAAGAAAAAAATTCTAAAATTGAAAACAGAAAAAAAAATTATAGCTACTAAAATGGGAAAGAACTGGTGAAAATGTACTAAAAATTACATAACGGGGCCCGCTCTGTACAAAAATTTTATGAACAAATTCTCACTTTTTCAATTTTGATGTGTTTCTTTGTTATTCATGTTTGAAATGACCTTAAGGATAAGAGATATTTTAATTTTTACAAAAACTAGAGCACATTATCTTAGTGACTATATGGAATTGCTTAAAAAAACAGTATCTATATTCAGATAAAGGACTGTAAGTTTTGAAATGAAACAGTGGTTGAGATAAATCTGAAAGTTAAAACACTTCTACTTTTATACAGAACATACATGAAAAATTTCAGCAAATTATTATGAAAACTTTTTGAGCAATCGCTGTCCCCGTTTGAGTTTTTCGAGAAAAAAAACACATTTCGAGTAAAACGCATTTTAAAGTTTGGCATCTTATGTAAAGATATGGCATCTGCTTTTACTAAAAGACTTTTAGTATTTGTTCTAGTGAATGGAAAATGAAAAACTTGGTATTTTTATTAAGCTAATAAGATGGCCTATAAAATAAAATCACAAAACATTTTTGTCAATTTTGAAAAAAATCATGATTTTAGGGTAGTCGGATACCTTAATATATTGACTCGAGTTATTATATTTTATATGCGATAAGTGTATGGCAAATCAATACAACATTGTATTGATTTTTAAATGTTTGTTAAAATTATGATTTTAGTAAAAAGTTTTGAAAAATTTAAAATTTCGTCTTTAATTTTAATAAACATTCTAAAATATTAAATGAATAAAACATCTATATAGTAATGCACTTTTAATATTTTTAGTTTTGAGGTTTAATCACTTACTATTTATTATTACGAATGAGATCGTAAATATAATTTGTACATCTCAAAATTAATATAATCATCTTTTGCATCCAGCAAAAATGAATTGAATAGTGAATTTCAAAAATGATCGAGAATGATTGAATGATGAATTGACCTAGAAGGGTGTCGCCCAGCCAGTATGGTGGCTATGTCCCTCGGCTTGTAACCGAGTGGGTTCGGGTTCGAATCCCGAGTAAGACATGGTTGTATGACATGGTTTCTCCTGAAATGGATTCCCGTCTCGAAAGGAACAGCAGCGCGCCTCTTCTTGTTCTATGCTGGGATCATCGTTTGTAATAAAATCTGTATTCTTCTGTGGTTGAATTATATGATATCTGTTCATCTCACGTCATTCGTATGTATCCCAGTAATAAACATACAACAACAACCTAGAATGATGAATTGAATAATAATTGAGACCCATGAGGGCTAAATTGTACGTCTATCGTTAGCTGTATCTTTGAGCACCATTCAGGTGACAGTATGACTTTTGGTTTGGTTCCACCCACAATTTGAGGGAGAATACCCTGGGGGTGGGTCAGAGTATCTTCCTATTTCATCAACTTTACAAGGGGACTTGCGGCTCGACGGCTATTTCGATTACCTCCATGCTGCGAAGGAACTATACAATTACAAACATCCTTGCCTTTCTTTCAGCGTCACTAACCACTATGCTGGATGGGTGACTATGATAAATTTTTAATATTTTTTAATGGTTTTATATATTTTAGAATTAAACTAAGAAACAAAAACTTTCATTCAAAATAGTTTGAGCAACATAATAACTGAATAGATCATACACGAAATTACAACTTGAATTACGATATAAAAAGTATTTAGGAGATACCGATATGATTCAGAAAAGTTTGAAATTTTTAATCAGAATTTTGTTTAAAAAGATTTAACGAATAAATGAATTTATATTACCTTTATAATTAAATAAATATGGGACAATTTTAATAAATATTCCCAAGAAAAAAATAGTAACATGTCTTCAAAAATAATCTTAGGAAATAGAAGGTTCCACAAAAAAATACTATCAGAAATTTTGGTATTGTGAAATCAACATTTTTACTCTCTACATTTTTTACAAATTTTGTTTTAAGTGGTGAATAGTATGGTGCAGTTAAAAAATAAGTAAAAGATTGTTTGAAAATTTTCGAATTTTTTTTAAAGTGTGTGATGTTTCTCTCCTTGGAAGTACATCTCTCGAAGTATCAGCGTGAGCTAGAGGTGTCGGATTAGCGAAAGAACTAGGATCAAACATTATCTTAATATGACTTTATTAAGAACCTTTAACAAATTAAATTACAATAATTAATATGAGAGAATCTACGATGGTAAAAATACGCAACACACAATATGTATATATTTATAATGAGATTTAATCTAATTCAGACCACTATCAATAAACGAACCACCTAATCTCCAATTCTAATATTAAATAATCAATCCTACCTTATTACAGCTTGGAGCAACGATCAATCTTGTCTTTGTATGCACTGGTGTGCAACTTGGCTGTTTCCTATGTTCGATCACTAATAACTTTTATTCACGTCACGCAAAACTCATTCAGACTTGAACCACGAACTGTAATAACCATCAACTGCCACAAACTAACTTCAATTGTCAAACATTACCTTACATTGCCATCCCGCTTACTCTAAGATCCGATATTTAAAAGTTTGTTCATTTGCATCTTTCATTCACACTTCACTTCCTGGACTTGGTTGGAAAAGAGTTGCCATTAATTCTGGCCCAAAGAACCCAAAGAACTTGTTAAAGAAAAGACGCATGAGACGTCACAAGTGGACTAATTGGATTAAAAAAAATGTCATAGGTGTAAGAAGAATTTTGATATCATTGTTTAAAATGTTTTTGAAAGAATATCTATGCTAACTAATTTTTTAACGATATTAGGGATCAAGTTGACATTTAAGTATTAAAATTAAACAAAAATGTATTGAGGATCCAATAAAAACTGTTAATTTAGTAAAGTTTTTTTTTGTTTGAAAAATGCTTTTTTTTTATAATACGCCTCATTTTTCCAATGCCCCAAAAATCCCTTCAGGCGTATTTTTCCGTGTCTTTTCTTATATTTTTCCAGCCATTCATTGTTACCTAGAAATCGATTCTTCCTTTGCAGCTTGAAGAACTTTTTCTACAACGAGAGTCTACTGTTTTATGCTCCAGCACTTACGTTTTAACATTTTCGAGCTACAAGAAACGAAGTTACCTGTACGACTGATCAACAGTGTTAATGAACGGAAAATAGTTCAAGGACACAGAGACGCGAGACAACTCCACTGAGGCTGAAAGATGTTTCTATTGAACTGGACAATGGGGTTTAAAACGTTGCTCTTCTTGGATTGAACCCCCATAATTCTGTTGTTCTCGGTGACTAAGGCATTTAATACCGTGTAGGGCAGCGATGCACGTTAAATCTGTCGAGAGCTGAAACGCCCTCCCGTTGGTGTGGTGTGGTAGTTAGGAGAGGGGGTGCCAGCTTAGGTGTCGTCCACGTCACTTGACCATGGTTCAAAATTACGTGGTCCGTCGCCAAAAGGCCTCGTGCAGCTAAACAGTGCGACGTTAATAATAAATCAATCAATAGGCATTTAATAAGACCAATTCATGACTACTATAAAATGTGTTAAAATAGAGCATAACTTGAAATGTTAAGAAATACTTAAAAAAAAAAGGGCGAAAAAAATTGAATCACTGGAAAAAGAGTTGGTTAAATAGAAAATGCGCTTCACTATTGGAATGTTATTTTACGATGAAAATCGTGAAATGTTTTTGAGTACAGGTAAAAGCTCGCTACATACACTGGTGTGCAAAACTTAAGCAACAATGTAAAAATTAAGCAGATAACCATGAAATTGCAGAAAAGGAGGTCTGGAGATCAGTACAGTGAACACGTAAGTCAGTAGAAACGTCATGTGTATGCAAATATCAGGAACGAAACGTCAGAAGCAACGCGAGCGTACGCAAAACGCGTGATGTCGGCGCGTGCTGTTCAACAGTAAAATAAAATGAAGGACGCAGACGCAATTCAACATATTCGCTGCAAGAGCCAGTGAGTCAGTTCGTGAAATATGGCTAGAAGGAATCACCTGGACGACTTCACACGTGGAAGAATGATCGGAAAACTGGAGGAGGGGCGTACCGTCACCAGTGTAGCCGCAGAGTTTGGAATCAACAAAAGTGTCGTTTCGCGCGCTTGGAAAGCGTTCCAAACCACAGGTACAGCTGTTAGAAAGGTTGGTGGTGGCCGCCCGAGGAAGACAACTGCAGGGGATGACCGATATATCATCTTGCAGGCGAAAAGAGGCCGATAGCAGTCAGAAAGCGTCATTGCTCAGCAACTCTCTACAGCAACGGGGCGACGAGTGTCGCGGTTTACTGTGGCCAGACGCCTTCACAAAGGGGACCTATTCGCCCGCCGTCCTGAACGCTGCCTCCCGTTGAAAGTTGACCACAAACGCCACCGTTTACAGTGGTGTAGAGAGCACAAAAACTGGACAACTGTCAATGGAGTCGTGTGCTCTTTACGGATGAGAGTCGGTTCAGTACGAGAAGCGATTCTCAACGCGTTTTGATTTGGAGAGAGATCGGGACACGGTTTTATACCAGTAACATCAAGGAAAGACACCATTACGGTGGTTCTGGAGTTCTTGTCTGGGGAGGCATTATGCTGAACGGGCGAACTGAGCTCCACATTTTCGATAGAGGGTCTGTAATTGGGGATCGCTATTGTGAGGAGGTATTCCCCCTGTGCGTCTGTTTCGAGGTGCTATTGGCTCAGACTTCATTTTTATGGATGACAATGCACGGCCACATCGGACTCTTGCTGTTGAGGAGCTGCTGGAAAGTGAAGATATCACTCGAATGGGTTGGCCAGCGTACTCCCCAGATTTAAATCCCATCGAACATGTGTGGGATGCTTTGGGGAGACGTATTGCAGCACGTTTACATCATCCGGAGAACACTCAACAACTCAAACAGATGCTGATTGAAGAATGGGCACTCCTACCGCAAGAAATGTTGCACCAGCTGGTTCTGAGTATGCAGATACGGTGCGAAGCAACCATTGCAGTGAGGGGAGGGCATATACCATATTAAGGAACATCTGCTTGTTGTTCTTCCTGTTGGATAGCCCATCATGAGTCACGATACCATGCGTTCAATAAAGCTTGTTTTTGTTTGATTCCATACCGCATGCATTGTATTCCTTTTTAAGCGCCGATGCTTTCGTCATCCTTTACGTATATAATACTCTCCCTCATTTCTGAATTTCATGTCTGTCAGATGATTTTTCGTGAAGTTATGGCAAGAAACCCATCGGTTTCTTAAGTTTTGCACACCAGTGTAGAAAAATTCAAAATATAGAGGTTCGTAATATGGAGGTTCGATTGTATTATTGATTTTCTTATTGTCGTATTTTATTACGTCTCGTTCCAAGAATCTATCTTTATAAAGACTGAAAATGCTAAAATTGCTTCATATCTAAATTATAAATATCATTTTGAATATTTATTATATCAGTTTCCTATTTATTTAGTTAGAATTTTGCATTTTGATGATAAGGATTTACACATCGAAGTATATAATTTCCTATTTATTGAGGCAAAATACCTCTTACATAGTGAATTCATACTATGTTTCGTTCTTTATTTAAGAACAGATAGATATTCAACCAGATAAAGCGAATAAGTTTTGGATGGTTTTGAGAGGAGAATAAACGTATATCAATATAGCGAAGACAATTTTGGAACATTAACATCTCCAAGGAATCTCGGATTTCTCCAAACTTCTTCTGTGAGTCAATGATTCAACAAGGAAATTGGAACAAGAGGTAGTTTGAAAAAGCATTAGATAAGGCAATAAAAGTCTCTAGCAGACAAGTAACATTCCTTCTAATGAATTAACGAGTCAGGTTGATAGGTAACATGTGTAATGATCTGCACAAAATAAGAGGGATGAAAAATAGCTTTCTCGTGTCTTACCTGCATTATGCATAAACGAAAGAATGCTTACAGTAATTTTAACAGAAATAAACCAGCAGATAAATTTCATGAAATTATGGGTTTTCATAACGAAGGCAAGTTATATTAACTAATCAAAAGAATTCAGTTTTCGATTGAAATAAACATTTATATTCATTACAAAAAACATGTAAAAAAATCATTGTTTTTGGAAAAGAAAGGCTAAAAAGACAAGTTTTCAGCGGCTCCTTAGAATGTTCCATGTACTTAAAAATATATTTTATTTCTCTCAAACAAATGCAATCCTATTGAATAAATTCCATTTTGGATAGTAATATTTTAAGTGTTTCAAACATTATTATACTTGAAATATGTATTTCATCAGAAAAGAAGAAATGTCATATATCGTAAAACTCTACAAATTAATTCGAGAATCCAGGTGCTTTTTTCAATATTTTATTGTAACAATTAATATTAAAAACAGTATATTAAATAAGATAAATCCATTTTGCTTGAGAATCAGAATATGAGTATATCTATAGTGTTCCATAACAAGAACAAAAAGGAAAAAAAATAACTAAATGCCCAAGATAACTAATAGGAGATTGTCGAGAATGTGTGCATACAAATAAGATCTGCATTAATATCAGGATATTGTATTAAAAAATCGATATTATTATAGAACTCAAATGCCGTGGATATATTCATGCATACATACAAACTTTTAATAAAAATTTGGTAATGTCTCCCATATTAATGGTAAAAATAAGTCCAATTGAAATAAATTTTGACTTGAGCTTTAATTCTTGTTTACATATGTATCATCAAATAATATTAATACTAAAGATCTGAAGAAGAGAATTTATAAATTTCAAAATAATATTGAAACCATGTGTACGTGCAAACTTTTCTTTTGAGCCGTTGCGTAAAAATATATTAACTAAGAATAATAATCTGTAAATTTTTAAGTTATATAAAAGATGTTCTAAAAAATTTTGAAAAAATGTTAGTATTAGAAATTTTCAAAGATAGATTGCATTTTTTTACTTTTTTCCATGTAAAGATTATTTATTTTTTCTAGAATAATAATTTTTCTTAAAAGCTTTCAAAGTACATTATTTATAAATTAGTATTTAATCATTTTTTTAAAAAAAATAAATGATTGGGAAGTTTCTCTTTCGGCATTTATAAAACATATGATATAAACTAGTATTCATGAATATTTTATGAATTATGTTCTTCTCTCTAATGGATTTTGATTTTTTTCTAAATGTGTTGCTTATACTGAATAAAATAATTTCTTTAAAATAAAGCAAAAAAGAAAGCGAAAATAAGTTTAATTATTATGGGTCCTCTTCAGAATGAACATTTCTAAATGGAATGAGATAAACAAAAGTAAATTTTCAGAATTATAAGTTTACTTTTTGCATTACTTTTATTTTCTTATAAAGTATTTGTATGTTTTTACTGTACCTAATGATATTCACTGGTACTTATTTTAGTTTTTCTCCAATTCCTGATTTCACAGCGAGTAAGTGACTTATTTGCATCGCTTTATACAGCAACACGAAAGTAATTGGTGACGGAACTGGTAATTTTGAACCATGGTGAAGGGATAAGGACCGACACCTGAGTTCGCACTTTCCTCTCCGAACTTTTTCACCACACCAACGGGAAGACTTTGGGCTTCGAGAGATTTAACAAGCATCAGTGTCAATACATGGTGGGTCTTCAGTGACACTAGAGCTATAACTCATGACACTCAAGCCAAGAGACCATAGCCATAAACCCTAGACTACCAATGCCACTTCTGATTTCAGAAGTTTGATATTGATAATAGTACTTAATTAAATAATACGGAGGAGGTTATCTTGAAAATGAATAAAATTATTTTATTTGAAAAAACACACACACACAAGTAATATAAAAAGTTTTTTAAGTCAATTCCTACTTAGATCAACAAAGAAAAGTTTTATTTTAGCTACTATTTATTAAATAGTTACAATTAATCTAAATATGTATATACATATGACAGAATCACAGCTTTAAGTGGTAATTAATTTTTATTAATTATCATTAAAGTATCGTGATGTCATCCAAAACAATCGTGTATATAAAATTTTAGTTCAACTGAATGCTTCAAAACGTGAGAAAAAGAACCTTTTCAAGTTTTGACACAAATCACCAAAAAGGTCGCCAAAAATGATGCCAATGTGGCTGTATTTGTAATTCTTTAAATAATTAGTTTTAATCAATTAATTTTTATTAATTTTTATTAAATTATTGTATTGTCATCCAAAATAAAATCATGTATACAAAATTTCAGCTCAATTGAGTACTTTAAAATGTATTTTATTAACGATTGAAAATTCACCGAAGAAAAATAAATAAATAAACATATAGAGAGTGTGAGCTAATAGTAGGAATTGTAAAAAGGGAGCAAGATTTGACATCATCTTACAGTTTCTAACAAAATCTGAAATATAGTTGTAGAGCAATGCTTCTCATACTTTCAATGCGTCCCAATATATTCAATCACAATTTTCTTCGCGCCCCCCCCTTCCATACAATAGCAATGTATTGAATTCAAGAATACTATACTTTGACGTTAAAGATACAGTACAACTTTAACTTCTTGAGTGCCACTGGCGTATGTAAATGTCTCGCTCTGCCAAAGCTTTAATTACCCCGGACGTATATATACGTCTTTTCGAAGTACGATCTTTTTCTGTGCACTGCTACTCATAAAATTATTCCGAAGGTTTGGAATGCAATAAAAGGACCTTGACAGTGTTTGCGAAGGATTTTCTTATTTCAGAGAATTTACTGATTTATTCCTTCACCCCCCCAATACATCACAAGCGCGAGGTTACGTGGAAAACGGTGGCAATTGGAGAGAGAATCGCCTACTTTTTATTCGGCACCTAAGGGATTAATTATAAACCGTACAAATTATCTAACGTTAATTTTCGTATATAATTTTGTATATGACAAGGCCATGGGATCACACGTACATTAAAAACTTGTTCTTAAATTAGTATTGTTAAACTAATTATTAAATACATTGTGCACTACTGATACATTTACAAGTGTATTACATCAGAGTAAATGTGTATTTTTTATTTTCTTTATGTCAGAATGTATTAAGTCTGTTTACTTTCGGTAAATTAATACTTTTTGAACTATATGTTGTTTTCAACTTTTCAATATGCTCGCTCTCCCCTCGAAGAGTCATCACAACCCCTAGAAAGGTGCGCCCCCCAGTTTGAGGAAAGCTGTTGCAGAGGGAATATGGCCTCAAAAATAAAAATTTAGAAAATTGCATTCAATTAGTTATTCCACAAACTATCACAATCTTGTTCAAAAAGTATTTATCTTCCTCACAAATAAAAGTTTGTCAGTATATTACAATTAAGAAACGAATTTAGAAAGTAGTTGTAATAGTTAACCTGAATAAGAAAAAAAACGCAGACTACTTTATGATGAGAAAACAAAAATATAAGCAAAAATAAAGAAAGGATGAATGAAAAAGGCATAGAACTACTACATATAACGATAATTTTGTTAAAGCCTATCCTTTAGAAAGCATAAATCCTATATACAGACATTTAGTAATATATACGTAGTAAATTTAATAGGAATGCTAGATCCTTAAAAAGTTCTACTAACTATTACCTTTGATTATGTTTAAGAACACAATTTCCAAGTAAATAAATTTTGGAGTGAATTGTAACAGCTTATATTTAGAAAATAAAGATAATAAATATAGACTGAAAAACTTCCCTTTTAAAAATAATTACTTGTAACCAGTAAATTCCCATATTTTATCACGTCTAGACGATATCGGGTTTACTTTCTATTTCGGCACTTCTTTGTTCTTTACTTTCTCTAAAGGTTTTTTTAGTTCAATGATATTTTACAGTAAAAAAAAAATACTTGATTAGATATCTCAAATTCGCCGGCCTTTGATTTTTTATTTTACTGCAAAAAATACCATGAACAATGAGAGATTAATCGTTTTATATATGGATATGGTTTATTCAGAAAGTTTTATCAATATGTTTTAGTAATTAATTCATTTGTTAAGAAATTTATTACACTGCGTGATAATGCTTTACAATATTGAAACACGCTGCGGATGATGCTTTCACTGCTGTAGTGTAACACATTGCTAAGCAAATTGAGTTTTACAGGGAAAGCTCCCTTCCTAGCATGAGCTTGACTAAGATTCTGGTAAACCCCCGAGTTACCATAGTTACCAAACGGGCATCTTTATCGCCCTAAATGACTGATTTGACAACAAATTTTGTGAAAAAGTATAGTGCTAGGGAACTCTCGAGAAGGCTCTGGTATCGACTCTTCTGGAAATTTCCATGAGGCTGTATTAGGAATTTTGAGATGAAGGTCGAACCAGCCGATTTTAGAATCCTTTTGCTCGATGTCTGCGATTAGACACATAGAGTTTATCTACCTTTGCCGCAAGTGGAACTGTTCTAGAGAGCCGCTTCTAGAACAGTGCAAAGCTTGTTTATTACAAGTACGTTTCCCTATTACTGTAAATAACCTTTTTTTTAAAATTTCTTTGTATTTATACGTCGATTTGTTTTCGTGTAGTTATTTGTTCGTCTTTGTCAATTAATAAATTTGTTATTACTCAATTAATTTGAATCGTCATCTTTTTTTTACCCACGTAAATTTGTAACAATATTATAATGGTCACCTGCTATTACAGTGAGTTAAATCTTCTAGAAATCAGTAAGGTATCTGAACACGTTTTTGGAGTATATACTTTTTAACAAAATATATATTTAAACATTATAAATGCTTTTTAGGACTCAATATCAATAAATACTAATATTTAACTAACAATATTTAAAATAAATTACTTAAACTTTAGAAAAATCACACTTATAAGTGAAATTTTATCAATATTTTTGAAAAACTTCAAAGCAATTAGAGAAAAAAGTAATAAACTTACATTAGTAAGAGTATTACTAAAACAAATTAGATGCATTTATCTAGGAAATGTACTAAAATTTTAATGTTTTATTAAAATTTGAAAATTTTAGAGCTGATAGAGTAAACAGTATAAGAAAAGTCCCATTCTTTATGAGACCATTATTTAAATAACATGCCCTAACTCAAAAAGTATTCATACAATAAAAAATATTTTAGTACATTCTTTAGAAAATAGCATACATATCAGGTTGAAAAAGTTTTAGAGAAGTACATCTGCAATCCTTTTGAGTTATCAGATTCGCCATGATAGATTTTGAACAATTTAAAAGCCTATATCTGGTAGATCAAAGACCCATTTCTGGTTTCTCTAACTTTATAAAACTGATTGTAGTTTGGCCTCTAGGTAGCCTAGAATCAAACAAAGTATGTTTTGTAAAGCCACAAAAGATATCTCTATTCAATAAAATAAAAAACAAAAATATCTGTCTTGGCTGAATTTGGTCATTTTCAGTGTGTGTTCGGATACCTTTAAAAATACGTGAAACATACTTATTGCAACAAATACAAAGACTCGCAAAGTCACTTAGAATTAAAATTTAACATTAATTTTTCTTTTACTGTCAGATCTTCCACTTTCTTTTTATTCGATTTCGATGTAGTTAAACTCTTGACATGTAATGGAGTTTGAGAGATGTAATTCATTTTATGTGGTATTATACACTTTGAAGTCTCTCAGAAGTCAAACTCGAGAAAAACTATCTCTGCCGAGAATCGTACGTTGATCCTCTTTTGTTTGGAATGCTCAAGGAAGGTTTTTCCTTTTCAAGGGTACAGGAAATCCACAATCCTGGGGAAAAGGAAAAGATGCGTCAAATTCCGTTTTATATGGATGTCAAGGAGTTAATGTTGCCAAGAAAAGGACTGTAAATCTGCTGCTCGACTTTCATGCATCAAGAAATAAGATTTTTGAAATGTTCCTAGCCTTTTATTAATATTTGTGTTTTAAAGTCTGATAAAGATGTCTGCACTTTTTCTGTGGAAAGAATTCTTTCAGCACTGAAAAGCTTATGTTTTCAAATTCTACTTATTCTTTCAAGTAGGTAACTTAGTTTGGTATGTTTAAAACATTTAGTATTTTTAATGACATAATTAAAGATGATATACTGGAAATTTGGTAAGCTTTTTTTTGTTGAACATTGATCCACTAACGGTCACCGCTAACCTGACCGCTGGTTAGAGGAAGGAAACCTGGGTTTCGCCGAAAACGCTATTCACCATCGCAAGTTAATAACTTAACTCCGGTTCAAGTTAAAAATCCTGACCCAGCATTCTTTTCACCCATTAATACCATTTAAATTTCACTGGCAACCTTAAATTTCTCAGATCTCTTTAATCTTAATTACCTTTAAACAAAAAAGGGCAATTCACTGTTTTGACTGTCAACCCCCAAATTTTTGACTGAACGGAGATGAAGACCTCTTCGGAGATCATGTGCTCCAATTTAAACCGCCAACACCCCCAGGGTCACAGCTGGGTTAGTTTTAACCACACATGCGCAGTAAGCAATTTTTCGAGTGTTTATGTTTGCGTTTTCTTGCCGCAAAACAATATATATACTTTTCTTTGTCATTTTCTTTTTTAAATTTAAATAACACTGACGGATCTGTTGTGGTGTTCGCGGATTCACCACTCCGTCAGTGTCATTGAATTCCCGTGTTATTTCAATATATACGCTTCATTTTTTGTGTGTGCTACTAACAGCATTTATTTCCCTCCCTACATTCTATTATATATGAGTGCGGCTTCATCAAAGCCAACACCAACTCTTTTTCGTACTGCGTAAAATAAATTCTGTTGGCATTCATTTTAAACAGATAGCGATACACGAGGTTAAAAACAAGCTGGCACGAGCGTAAGTACAGAATTTATAAAAATCGACTGATATGGTTGAGGTGGAGGACTTACGAGGGAGGTATAGATAAGAAAATCCCGTTTTCAAAATATTAGACCTATAGTAAAGAAATGTGGTATGCATGTTTCTTTTGTTGAGTTGAAATCCTCTTTTGGAAATTGACTCTCCAGGAGGGGACGGGAGGAGGGGTACTTAAGATATTGATAAAAAAATTCCATTTTTGAGCAGTTATATTTAGACTTGAAATTTGGCAACATGTTTATTTTGTTGAATAAAGACTCACTAAAAATGGGCTTTATGGGAATCCACTTTGAAAGAGGAGTTTATGGGATCTTAAAAGATCATTCTATTTTACTTTTAGAATATCTCACTCCTGTCAATTTTAAATCAAGAAATGAGGGTTATAAGAAAGAACTTCAATCTAATCCAACGCTTAATGCTAGGACTTAGATATCAATAATTTGTAAAAAGTATAAATTCATGCATTATGAAATATCCAGTGAAGCGGGCGTTTACTTATACATACAAAATCATGGAAAATTAATAATAATAATATTAATATTGCTCTCTCTCTCTATATAAAACTACGGAAAATATTTGGCAAATATATACGACCGGAATATATATATATATATATATACGGCATACTTTTTGTCTTCTCAATCTACCATCAGGTGAACAGAACAGCATCAGCTTATACTTGCTTATACTTCATTCTCTAAACCTCCTTACTATGTCACACGAGACGTTTAATGGGAAACACAGCTTTATTCAATTCCTACAGTTAGCTCACACTCTCTATATATTTACTTATTTATCTTGGTGGAATTTTCAATCGTTACTAAAATACATTTTAAAGAACTTAATTGAGCTGAAATTTTATATGCATGATCATTTTGGATGACAATACAATAATTTATATAATTATAACTTAATAAAAATTAATTGATTAAAACTAATTATTTAAAGAATTACGAATACAGCTACGTTGGTATCATTTTTGGCGACTTAGCGACCCTTTTGACGACTTGTGTCCAAACTTAAAAATGCTTTTTTTCTTATGTTTTAAAGCCTTCAGTTGAACTGAAATTTTATATACACGATTGTTTTGGATGACAATACCATACTTTACTGATAATTCAAAAAAACTATTTACCACTTAATGTTGTGATTCTGTCATATGTATATACATCTTTATATAAATTATAACTATTTAATAAATAGTAGCTAAAATAAAATTTTGCTTTGTTGATCTAAGTAGGAATTGACTTAATTTTTTTTATATTACTAAACAACACAGTCGCTGGAGCTCTTGGGGAATTTAGTTTTGTATTGATTGTTTATTTAGGTTGCACTTCACGGCAAGGCAAGGGATAATGGGAAAAAAGATCATTAGTTTTGGGCCTCACTGAAATTATGAATGTGTCATATCTGTGAGATGGTATATAACATTTTTTAAAGTTTTTTGCCGAATACGTAACCTATCATATTTTCATTTAAATTGACAATTGTTGTAGTTGTATTAAGCCTCTTTTTTTAAAGTAACCCTGATTAAGATCATCTTGATCAAGATGTTGGATACGCCCATGTACGTATATTTAGGTATATATATGGATTTTTAGGGTAACAAATTTAATTTTTATTTAAAACGGAAAACAATGATTTCTTTCATCAATTTTAAAAGGTTTGTTATGGCTGGCAAACATCTAGTTGTTTTCAATTTTAGGTGTACTGTAAGTTATAATTTGTTAAAATTTTCTAGGTGTATTTCTTATTTTTGGAAGATGATGTTTATCAATACGAATTTATACAGAAAAATGTTATGAGAACAGCGAATTCTAGGGTTTTCTTATCACGTCATTCCTTTGTGGGGCAAAGTATCTCTTGTATCAAATACTATTGCTTCTATTTCAGAGCCAATTGTTTCATAGTTTTCTACTTGTGCTGAGAAATTAAATTGGGTATTTCTCAGGTAAAATACAGGTAAATATTTTCGGTGAGTAATTATTAAAGAAAAAAAAAGAAAATTAAACAATTTTTACTTCACATTTTTTAATAAACAGAGGGTGGATACCCCCTGTTCACCTAAAGGCGGATCGGTCTCCCCCTCCCATTGAACAAAGTTGACATCATTTTTGGTTACCAAATTTGTCGATATGGCGAACATGTTGGCAACCCTTTTGGCGACTTGGCGACCATTGGATGCTTCTGAAAATTACTGGAGAAATCTACAATAACACGATCTATGACGTAAGCGAATGTTTCGAGATATCGCTAGAAGGTAGGGAGGGACCCTCTAGGGAAATCGTTCTTGGCTCCCCTCTTTAGTTAAATTCCTTTTTACAACCCATTCTTACTAGCTATATCTTATGTATAAATAAATTTTTTACAACCACACGCGAAAGACTTTTTCTATTGGGAGAGACATAAATGCAGAGCTCTGAAGAGCATTAAAAGTTTATGCAAACTTACAAATGTGGTTTTTGAGTCACCATTGACCGACCAATAGTTTAAGTCAGTGCGATCCCATATTCTAAACGATTTTAGAAATATACAAAATATTTAATTCAATGTAATATCCTAAGAAAAACATTAGGACAAATGATAATATCTAAGAACGTATATTTTTTTTCTGCCGTCTTACGAAACATTTTTACAGAAATATACATAAGCAAAATATTTAACACACTTTCAAATAATGCTTTCCAGTATAATGTGACAATAAAAAAGAGTGCTATATACATTTCATAGAATTTTATAAATATATAAAGGATAGAGGCAATTTATAAAATGTCCATAACAGTATGGAGCCACTTTAATATTTGATATGGTTGCTATAAAAGGACATAATACGTATTTGAGGATAGGCATCTGTATTTTTAACGACACAATGAATTTATTACCCGATTTTTGTTTTAAATAGCATGTATGTTGGTTCAGATAAAGGTGTGTAATTTATTTTTCAAAATTTAGTTATCTGTATATTATATTTTTTAAATCGACTAAATTACTGTATATATATATTTTATAATAATATGTAATATTGCGGAAGTACAATCATTCTTAAAAAAAGCAGCGCACGTTTGAGCAGACCAATTTGCGATTAATATTAGATCTAAAAGACTCGTTTAAACATGCATCGAACGAGACATCCCTTTAATAATTCATATTTCATATAACACTATTTCTAGTAGCATAGTACATATCAACGCGTTACTTTCGAGTGCACTATTTTAAAATTCACGAGTGTTGAATTTTTCTATGAATTTCAAATGCATTTTATATAGCTGTAGTAAATTGATAAAAGTTCTTATTCTTATGTATGTTGCAAGTAAACCCGAAAAGTGAACAAAATTAAAGCTAGTAGAGTACATCTAAGCGTGCCAAAATGTAAAAAAAAATGAGATTTAAATTTCGATTTCTTTAAATTTAGTTTTAATTAACCCGAAAAGGAGCTTTACCTATAACTCTAATTGATTACAATTAAATTTTTACAAAAAAGGTACTTCTGTTTTATTACAACCGTATTGACGACATTTTTTTGAAACGAAGCACATGGTTGCCAACGATACATGCGAAATCGGGATTGCCAACCTGACGAGTTATTTTGGACGTTGGCATTCATGCGAAAGAACGTATCAAAACTTTCAAGCTTAAAAAAATTAAAGATAAATGTCAAACAAAAGAAATATTTTTTAATGTTGTTCTTTAAAAGATTAGAATATAAAAAAAGGTTTTGAGTGTAAAAGATTTGGATAAAACAGTTTATTCAAGATATTTTATATGCTTTCTTTTTTTCAATTAATCAAAACTATTAATATTTGTAAAATGTCGAAATTCATTGTTAAAATGCGTATTTTTTGTGAAATACTCTTTACAAAATAAGTAATATCACGTAATCTGCTTGAAGAGGATACAGTTGTTTGGTACCTTACAATCTAGAAAATTGATTGAATTCCCAAATAGTTTAAATCAGGAATTTAGTAGCTTGTAAAATTTAATTTAAGGCAGTATGAAAAAGCATTATAAAAAAGTTGCCGGAGCAGTATAAAAAAGATTTAAACAGCAAAATAAAAAAAAATCAAAGTTGTGTCACAGAAATTAAAGACGCATTATCCATATTGTTCAATGGTAAATATCTACTATTGAAATCGATAACTGAAAAGTCAAGTTTTGGCTGTCTTTTGTGAAGTAACCCCCTTAAGGTGCCTGACTAGTGCAAAAATGTTAATTTTGTCGAAAATGACAAAACATTTTTGCAAAAATTATCCGGAAGCATATACATTCATTTCTCAAAGGGTCAACTACGGGAAAGAGAATGTTAATTTCCGTAAGTCAATCAGAATTAAAGATGAAATTTGCTACAAAGGTAGAAGGAAATATGCAAATATGTTAGGTTACAGCCCATCACGCTTCTCGTCGAGAATTATGCAAATTAGGCAGTCGTATATGAAGCTGGTATTATGAAGGGTTACAGGAGTTACATATATAAGTGCTCATGAAAGGTGTTTAGAGCATTCAAACGATTTGTTTTCAAGCTAGATGCGTTTCTTTGGCTTCAATAAGAGAATTAGAAGATTATGAACACTGGCGGGATGATGGATGCATTGAAAAAAGACAGTCACCACAGATGTTATTTGCTTCTTCAGAGTAGATCATTCCGTAATTTCACAATTACGGAAACAATTCCAAAAAGGCCAAAGAGTGGTCCGATGACCTGTAGTTGGTCGTCCAAGGGTCATGATCACCGCAATGACAGATATATATATTACTTTTGTAGCCAAGAAAAATCAAAGATCAACATCCACACGTGTGACACCTACTGTTGCAACGGCTATTGGTAAGACGATATCTGCCACTACTGTTCGTTGAAGGCTACACTTAAATGTCCTGTACGCCAGAGAACCACGAGCTTGTGTTCCTTTACTTGTCCAATCCAGAGGGGCACGATTAAAGTAATGCCACCAGCAAGTGAATTGGACTGTGCCTGATTGGGGCAACGTTATGTTCACAGATGAGTCCAGATTTGCCCTACATGGTCTGAAGGGAACAAGGCACACGCAATCGGCCAGAGAACATCACCGAACATCACGTATCCGATGGTGAAAGAATCATGGCGTGGACAGGGATTTCTTTGTGATATCGCACCGACCTGCACATCTACAAGCGCGGTTCTGTGGCAACTGTAGGGTATCGTGATGAAGTTCGAGACCAAACTGTGAATCTGTATGCTGTTTTATGTGACTGTGGGCAGTTGTCCTATGTGACCACCATGGTGTATATGAAAATGTTTAAGTGAAGGATATCGTGTTCAACAGTAGATCGTAATTAATTGGTGTGAACTGTTGCACATGCACTGTATTGGTGTTTTTAAGTCCTTCTCAATGTCGCATTACTTACGATAAACTAAATTCTTTGTCATGTCCCAAATTTTTCCACTCTACAGTCGATAGACATCCTATATCTCTTTCGATTTTACATTTTTTTTTAGTTATAAGTTTCGCTCTGAATTATCCATTTTGTTTATGTTTCAAAGTGAGACAAGTTTCTTTTAAGGCTCTCGTGTTTCCATGAAAAGCTCTATCTAATGGGCATTTGTAATAATTTTCTTAAACATTTTTTAATGCATCTCGTATATAATTCCTATACCAAGTTTGGTGAAAATTTGCTCATTCGTTTCAGATGCAGGAGGCTGTTAATATTGGGATAGTGGAATTTATCTTTAAGGTAACTTGGAACCATGAGTTTGAAAATGCATATAAATACAAAATTTATTCGATATTAAGTATCACTTAATATCAAATATATATGTGAAATGCTTTCAAGAAAATTATTATGAACAAAAATTATATAAATGCAATTTTTTGGAAAAAAATTAAGAAAAAATGACATGTTTTCGAAACTTTCGCCTTTTTATGAAAAATACTTCTCTAATAATATTTTGCCTATACATAACAAAGACTTCTGCCCCGAGCCTCTAAACTACTATTGTTGAAATATATAAATTAGAAGGGAGTTTATTCACACATATTTTAATGTATCAGATTAAAGAAATTTTAACAAAATCACTGGTTATTATTTCATTTGATAGTAACTCGGAAAATAATGTGAATTTTTAATAATTCTTGCTTACTCTCAGTGGAGAAGTTTGATTGAGTGAGTGAGGGAATATTAATGTCGCACTTTTCAGCTACAAGCGGGATTTTGGTGACGGACCTCGCAATTTTGAACCATGGTCAAGTGACGAAGACGACACCTGAGCTGGCACCTCCTCGTCACACCAACTACAGATTTCTCGTGCATCGCTCCCTTACACGGCAGGAATTTAGTGGTACTGGGCTCGAACTCATGATATGCCTGCTATGATCCAAGACCTTGACCACTGGACTGCCACATCCCTGGAGAAGTTTGAGCTACATATAGGAAACGTATTATTACAGAAGCATTTTTCATAAAAGGGGAACGTGTCGCAACCCGGAGGTTGAAGATGTAGAGGGGTTCGGGAAAAAGCAGATATCGTCTTAAAAATTATTGTTTTTATTTTAGATCTAACACTTTAAGAGCAATTTTACAACTTATCCCTCAACTTTGGGAGCAATCTTAATCTAAACTCATAAGCTAACTTAAAAGATTATTCAAAAGAACTTATCTCTGGAGCTGCTTGTAGTTCCCTTAACAACACCTTCTTGATTGGCAACAGCTTAGTACAAATCAACTAATTTCCTTCCACTGCTCTGAGTGGATGCTAAATGAATATTAACTTCATCACACACGACTTTCTGTTCAAAAATCTTTTTTCACTACTAAATTTTCACAATTCCACGATTAAAGGAATGCACCCAATTCCAGGGTTTTGAACAGTATTTACATTAGTATAAAATTAAGTCATCTCTATGGAAAGCGGTCATTGAAATAAAATCACAGTTAAGGAATATTTTCCCCAAGAGGATTAGTATATAACCCGCAGAGGCGTAACTCGGATAGGATTACGTGTTAAAAATTTGCCATTTTTCTTCATTTTTTGGCAATAAGTAGCATTTTTGCTATTCTTGTATAATATTCTTAAAGCAATTATATATATATATATATGAAAGAAATATGTATTACATATCAAAAACAAGAAATAACAGATAATGAACATAACAAGAAATAGCGTAATAAAAATATAAAAGCTGAACATGAAGAACAAAATTATAGAGAAATAAAAAACGAAGAATAAAAAATGAAAGAACAAAAAAGAAGAACCAAGCGAGTCAGAAAGCAATTTCGGACTTAGGACCGAATAAGTTGGGTTAAACTAGTTTGAAGGCGCCAACCTTCCCCTTTGCAACTCAGTAGGAAAACCAAATAAAATAAAATAAACAAAAATTCAGAGTATGGAAAACTCAGAGAGTATGATAAAACCACTCACTACTATTATGTAACAAACTCTCCCAAACTCTTAATGCAGAAAAATTGCAAAATAATTACGTAAGAAAAGTAGAAAAATTCTAAAACAATTACATAAGAAAAGTATTTTTCAAAAAATAATTTAACAAAATTTCTTTACTTACAGAGCTTTTACGAAGAGAATCAAGCGTCTTGACATCAATGAAAATCAATTATTCACCAGGTTAAAAAATTCGAATATACATAAACACATCTTTTGAGCTAACTTTTAAACAAGCCAGCAAAGACAGATATAAAAAAAGACGACAATCAAATATGGTAGAATTTGAATTGGTTGATTGTCAAAAATGTAAATTTGCTAGGCTCTAATTTGGTTGGTTGTCAACAATGTGTAAGATGTTCAAGATGTGTGTGGAAAAAATGTAAACTGTGATATGAGTGTTATGATATAATCTTCACAGCAAGACCACTAACATGCTGACTTTGAAATCCTATTGTTGTGTGGTGGTTTTGGAATTCGAAGTAGCAAGACTGTTAATGTATTTGTGATGAATATAAGTTCTTAAGAAATTAAAAGGGTATTCATGATCTAAACAACATTGAAATTTTTTTTTATATTATTGCATTTAACTATTTTGCGGGTAGTTAAGTTATCATTTCTAAATAAAAAATTCAAAATGATATTTCTGTAAATTGATATATGCAAGTTACTATTCCATACAGGAATTTTAATTATATGGAACTTAAATGAATCTCTTTTGTCAAAAATGTTACTGACTACATTATTGTTAATAAGATGCTAGTCTAAATCCAAGAATTCCACCATATTAGAGTTGAAGTTAGTTTTAAGGAGCTTGAGATAATCAGGGTATCAGGGTAGAACGTAATATTTGGTTTGTATTCAGTATTTTTACCAAAAATTATTAAATCATCTATATAACGATAAATCAAGTAAGAATCATTTACAACATGATCAATTTAAAAAAAAATGTAAATATAGGTTCGCTAAACAATTACTAGCTGGACCACTCTGAGGTAATCCTTTGATCTGTTCATAAAGATTCTGATCAAAAATGCAATGAAATTTTCTTTTAATACGAGGTTAACAAGAAAATCAAATTTTTCTTTCTTCATTGAAGTATATAATTCACACATATTTATTATAAATTAACTGTAGAACCTTAATCATATCGTCAATATCTATAGAATTAAAAAGGTCCTTGAAATCAAAGCCATGCATGGAAAAAATTAACATATCCTTAGTAACTCTAGCAATCTCTAAGCTATTTTTAATTATTGCCGTGTTTTGTAAGTTATCAATTAGATTTTGAAGAAGAGATTGTAAGATCTTCCCAGACTTCGTGATATATGTATTGTATCCATTAGTGATACCACGGAATTTTATAGGGCTTTTATGAAATTTTGGTGTTAAAAAAATACTTGGATATTTAATATTATTTAGATGAATATTTAGTCTTTTTTGTTCAAAGCTAAAAGACGATTATCATCTTCTCTATTATTGTGAATTGATTTTTGAAATGAAATGTATATATATATATATATATATATAAAAGAAATATGTATTATTTATCAATATATATATATATAATATATATATATATATATATATATATATATATATATATATATATATATATATATATATACTGCTGGACAATTGCTAAGGATGGATAACACTATCATCCATAGCAACCACAAAATGAAAGGAAGCAAAATGTGGAAAATTAGAATAAGTGCGGGATATTAAGAAGAAGAAATATGAGTATGCAAGTTTTTTTCCCACGTCTGTTCATCACGTGATAGCGTTCATAAGAGCTTTAAAGGTTTTGACGCGTGTGGACAGTTGTTGTTTCAAGTCAAAGTTTTACAGGAAAGATTTAATAGACGAACTTAAAATTTTTGGCATGTCTTCCCGACATCACATAGATCATTTTATGCGTGGCCGAATTATTGGAAAGATCGAAGAAGGGCGAAAAATAACAGATGTTGCCAGGGAGTTCGACATCGCTCACAGCGTTGTTTCATGGCTGTGGAAGTCATTTAAAACTACTGGAATGTGTAGTAGACGGCACGGGGAAGTCGTGTTAGAAGTACGACGCCTGCAGAAGACATATATATTGTCCTATCAGCAAAAAGGAACAGGCGCACCACAGCTCAGCAGGTGGCAAATCAGTTTCTTGCTGCCTCAGGAAAGCAGATCTCCCAAAAAACTGTTGCCAGACGTTTGAGGGGAGTAGGACTATACGCACGTAGACCTGTTGTGTGTGCCCCATTGACCAGACAGCACCGTGCTGCCCGTTTGCAATGGTGTCGTGAGTATCACAATTGGACTGAACAAGACTGGGCATGCGTACTATTCTCAGATGAGAGTAGGTTCAGTCTGTCATCGGATTGTAGACGCCAACTGATCCGGCGCGAGAGTGGTACTGCTTATCGTCCAGAAAATATCCAGGAAAAGGACCGATATCCGACATGCAGTATCATGGTGTGGGCAGGCATCATGATCAATAGCCGCACGCGCCTACATGTGGTTGCGAATGGGACTATGACGGGTCAACGATATATTGATGAAGTTCTACTTCCTCATGTTCGTCTTTTCCGTGGTGCTGTCGGTGATAAATTTGTTTTTATGGACGACAACGCAACATGTCATCGAACACTCGCTGTTCAGGATTGTCTAGACACCGAGGGTATTAAACGTCTCGTATGGCCAGCGCGTTCTCCAGATCTAAACCCCATTGAAAATGTGTGGGATGCTTTGGGGAGGTAAGTTGCTGGTCGAAACTATCCTCCGACAAAAACACCCTCATCCGTGCACTCACAGAGGAATGGGATAAATTGCATCAACAGCTGCTGGATAATGTTTTGCAAAGTATGGTACGACGTGTGGAATGTTGCATCACACTCCACGGTGGGCATATCCCGTACTCATACTTTTCTTTAAGGTGCCTGCTGACTTTTAGATGCATTGTTTCATTTCTCCGTACACAGATCAAATGAACATTTTTTTTTCTTTCAGATGTTTCACATCTTTTGTACTTTCCAGAACAATAAATATTCTTTATTCTAATGTCTGAACAGTGTGGCAACTATATTTTATCCTACTAGGCCTCATGTCTCGCTTAATGTTATGCTACATAGCAATTTGTGATCCGTCCTTAGCAATTGTCCAGCAGTGTATACACACACACACACACACACACACACACACACACACACACACACACACACACACACACACACACACACACACACACACACACACACACACACACACACACACACACACACACACACACACACACACACACACACGCACGCACGCGCACGCACGCGCACACACGCACGCACGCGCACGCACGCGCACACGCACGCACGCACGCACACACGCACACACACACACATATATGGGGCTGGTTAGTTATGGCACAACAGTCGTCTTTAATTAATTATAAATTTAATTATTCGTAACTATTTACATGCTATTTACAATATGGATCAATATTTAATGTTTTACATCTTCAATGTATAAACTGTCTTATAACAAGCACGAGGCATTATCGTCTTTACTTCTCGTCTCTACAACATGACGTCATCTTTGGTTCAGCGTCGTAGTGCGTCTAATAACTGGTAGACTCCCGAAACACTGAGAACGCTTCTAGGCATGCGCAGTACATTTAGTGGTGTGGCTTGGAAAAAGTGGCCGGCTCCACACACACACACACACATTCTAATTAAAGTGACATCTAATTATCAAAAAAAAATTTATACTGTTTTCTAAAATCATGGTTCCGAACATGGTCAGTTAACGAATTTCACAGAATCATAAGAATCCAAGAATAATATTAACATGAATAAAATCATAGGGTTAAATGATAATATTAACTGTGTGGCGATTTTTATAATAATTACTAATTAATAGCTAATTAATTTCAGCTCAAAATTACTGAAATATAATCCTATATGTGTTATTTTATTCGTGCTAATTAACTCCACACATCTCTGAACTTTTTCTACAGGAAAAATGACACCCACGTCTGAAAACTAATTAATTACTTAAAGCATTTATTCCATTGTAAGCTGTTGTTAATTTTCCTATTCATTGGTTGATTATGTTAATGCCAATTCAAAGTTTCTTCTGAAGTAATTAGGTTGAGAAAGAAAGCTTCAGGAATTTGTTTTGTTTCGGGTGTTGGCAGAGTTATTCATTAAGTTCAATCCATTAATTAAAACTCTTTTATGGGTCTCTTTTAAAAGGTCATATTCACTTAGATGTATAGAGAAATTTTTTCCTTTTCATAGCCAACCCCACATATTATTCCACGTTTTATGAAGCATATTATATTAGGGATTTATGATAAACAATCGATAATTCGAGTTCGTTAGAATTCATTATGTGGCTTAAGATTCGATCGCTTTTAATGTTGTTTAATTTTTTAAAAGTAGTGTATGTACACACTCTTGGTTAAAAACCAAATTTTCCCAGGATTGAATTGTAAAATATAATGAAAGTTACAAGACTGACAAAACGCTTATAGAAGAGTTAATGAGTAAATAGTTGAAATTTAAGACAGAAATACGCAAAATGTTTTGTTGGAAATTTGACAAGGGGAAAATAAGCGACTCTAATTAATTTAATAACTAATTTATTAATAGACAAGGACGAACAGACGACTACACTAAGGCAAATAGATGTACATACCCAAAGTATATTATAACAGATTATTTACAATAGAGCATAACGCACTCGTTATAAACAATCTCTACAACTTTTCAGAAACGGCTTTCTATAACAGTTTTACTTGCAGGAACTAGTCGCAGTCTACGCACAAAGGAATTCGGATCATGATTGAATTCAACTAAGTTTTGTTATAAAGATGCTTTATATAGCCACATGGAATTTCTAGAAGAATCTATATTGATTTGCACTAAATATTTTTTTTGTCACACATTTTAAATCATAGTATTATAACAGATTTTTATCATTAGATCATTCTAATGTAGTTTAAGTGTTCCTATTTTTTACTAGGGTGATGAATATGCGTTAAAAATTGCTCTTTATATTGAGTTTTCTGTGCATGTCTCATTCCTTCTAACATTAAAAACTTTTATTATTACACTGGCTCAAGATCAGGAAGCAATGAATTTGATGGAATAGTTCACATTTGCTTCTGTTCTGTCTTAAATCATCCTAGTTTTCCTTCAAATAGCTTTTTAGCAAATGGAGATTGTCACTTTACGGAAGACAGATCTCATCCTCGCAGGCGACGGCTCTTTCAATTAAGGACAAGCGTCACGTTTCTTCGGTGAAATTACTCCATTTACTAAACGGAGGCGAATTACCCAAACTAAAGATCCCATATAAGATCCCATTCGTTTTCCAAAGTATTAAGTGATGCTGTCAATTTGTTTTAGAGAAAATTGATGAGTGTTTTTGCCATAGTTGATGTGGTGTTTATGAAGGAAATTAATATATACTGTCGAATCAAAAACAAATAATTCTGTAATTAATATTCTTAATGCGATACTTGGAAACCGCCGTTTTGTAAAATTTTCAATATCTTTTTAGAATTTTGACTCTTGACCAATTTAAGAAGAAAATTAACTCAATCATATTGGACAGTTTCCCAGTAAGAATATCACATGAAAATTTTTTACATTAAAGAAGTTTTCTCAAATTTGTTATTTTCTCCATAATAATTTTAAAATATTTTTGGAGATTTTGCGTTGTATTTGAATTTCTCCTGACTTCAAGGTGTTATTCTAACCTTAATGAATGGCCGTTTGGTCATGGTCATGAACTCGTAGCAAACAATGCAAATCCCGGGATTGAGTCCTAATACCACTGATGACGCACCCTGTGGAGAGGTTGTTGCATGTTACATCTGTTGTAGCTCAAAGTACCCATTGATGTGGCGTGGAAATTAGGAGATTGGATATCCAGCTCAAGGGACGTTCTTGTCACTAGACGAAGATTCAAAATTACTAGAGCTTTCTCCAATAGCTTCAGTATTGCTTTAAAATGCAATGTAAGTAAACACTCATACTCCTTATATATGCCGGGTGTAGGGGTCGAAATTACGAGATCCGTTGCCAATAGCCATCATATTGCCTTAAGTACGATGATAATAAACACTCATTCATGTACCATCCTGTGTGTGCAACTGATTACAAATCTAGTCGAAAATGAAGTATCTGACAATAGCTTACTTTTGAAAAAAATATTTATACTTTGAATTAAAAGAATAATCTTATATTATTATTACTTGTAAATTGGATCTTACATGCCCCCAGTCCATGGATATCATAGATATAGCATTTAATTTTGTGCATACTATTTTGAAATTCCCGTTATTTTTGCGTTGTACATAATTTTAATGCCATTTAATTTAATCCTTATGACTACTCTTCAACTTTAGGTAGAGTAGGAAACGTTTTAACTTTTCTCATAAAATTATGCAGGAGAAAATAGAGAGCATGATTTTATATAAAAAATTATAACTTATAATGAATCACGCTTCATTGAGGAACTAAGGATGCTTGAAATTCTGAGACTAATAAGTTTTTTCTCTTGAAACAATTAAAATCCTTTATCATTTATATTATTTACATCCAACAAATCCTGACGAGTTTGCTTCAAATTTATCTCTAATTAGGTAAAATCACTGGCTTGTACACCTAAGATTGCGGGTTCAAGTCCAGGCCAGTGGTCGCGGTAGCCGAGTGGTATAGGTATCGGATCATGGCTTGCTTTGTCATGAGATCCAGCCCAGTACCACTAAAGACACGCCATGTAGGGCAGCGATGCACGTTAAATCTGTCGAGAGCTGAAACGTCCTCCCGTTGGTGTGGTGTGGTAGTTAGGAGAGGAGGGTGCCAGCTCAGGTGTCGTCCACGTCCCTTGACCATGGTTCAAAATTACATGGTCCATCGCCAAAAGCCCTCGTGTAGTTAAACAGTGCAACGTTAATATTCAATCAATCGAGTCCAGCCCAATTCAGAGGATTTCTATGATACAGAAAATCGACAGTGGCCATGTCGCATAATTATGCGGCATGTAACAAATCCCTTGAGTACCTGTTTGGCTTGAGTGCTCTTGGGAAAATTAAAATTTCAATTAAGGTTTCGCATCGCCAGATTCGAAACCTTAATTGAAATTTTAATTTTCCAAAGAGCACTCCCTCTGGGAATGAAACTGGGCGTCGAAATTACCTGAGGCGATTGATATCCGCCTATTTGGTGCCGCATTTAAAAGAGATACCAGCTCCCGGGGAATGTACTAGATCTGCAATGGTAAAACACTAATCTCACAGCCCCATTAGAAATAAAATAAAAGGTAAAATAGAAAAAAAATTATTTTATTATTAAAATTCTTCTTTATACAAATTATTACATTTCAGTAAAATGAATCGTTTTACTCTTATGCTTTTCTTTCAATCTAGATATTTCATAAACATTACCATTTCACTTTAAAGTATTTCTTTAACTATACATTTGTTTATCTGAACTATTTATTTAATAAAAAAAAGATTGCTTTGTAAAGAAAATAGATCTTAATATCTCAAACAAAATATATCATAAACCGCAATATGTCAAGACAATATCCCATTTTCCTTGAAATATTTCTCGAAATGCATCGGATATGAACCCTAAATGCTTTTTGCGTGTTTGTTATGATATCACATGCCTCAAGTGCTTACAAAATATTTCAAAGAATGTATGCAAGTATTGAAATAGGAAAGAGATATATTTATCCAAAGGGAGAAATTTATCGTGGGGATGGTTGGGTTATTAAAATGAGCATATTCAGGAAAAATAGAACGTATATAGCACCGGAATGGTACCATCTACACTCTGCTTTAAATTTTCATTATTTGTCCTTTTCTTTCACATCCAAGTGGTTTATCTTCTGAAGTTCTTGTTTCTTGAAGAACAAGAAATGAATATTTCTTGTTTTTCAAGAAACAAGAACTTCAGAAGATATTTCTGAACAAGAATATGCAAGAATAACAAGCATATACACTTATTTTGCAAACAAGAACAAGTTAATTTATTTTAGTATCAAATTTCTCCATTATTGTTGAATGATAATTGTGTATAAATAGAATCTACTTTCAGTTTTAAAAGCAGTAATACAAACTAATAATACTGATATCAATATTTAAATAATGATGAACATACATATTTTTAATTTGTGTGTAGAAGCTTTTTACATACCACATTTCAAATAACCTTAGTATAGCTTCAAAATGCGATGTTAAAAAACGGGATCAAATTAAATATACCTCATTATAAAAGTTTATGAACCAATTTGAGGCAGTTTACAAACAAGTTCATTAATTTTATGGTAAATTATTAAAAGGCTATATTTAAATACATATTTTCTGTTTCTTACTTATGATTCAGTCCATATTATTGCACTTATATCAAATATGAATAACAATGAAGAGGATATTAATGTTTTGTACATAAATAGTGATTCTGAAAAAAATGACACTGTTTTTTAAACTAAAATTAAGAAGGAACACATTGGTATTTTGCAAATAATTTTTCATTTTTGTTGTATTTCGAACAAAATGAACTAAAAAAAAGTTCTAAAATATGTATTATTCAAATATATTTTTCAAAAATCAGCATTAACATGTTATAAATATAGCATGTTGTTATATAACATGTTATACATGTTTATGTTATACAAATTAATTTTTTTGTAGATTTTTATATTATTTTTGATGAATTTGAAAAAAAACTCGGTTAAGAGATGAAATAGTAAAATGTTTCGTGTTAAAAGAAAATAATACTTGAAAATGTATATTAGTTTGTCGGGACCTTTGTATTAATTCGTGTTAACCGATATTTCGTCTTAAGCGCTTTTGCGATTTACGTATTTCCCTCACTAAAAACTAATTTAATCATGAAGAAGGTAATTATGCGAGAGAAGAATTTCATGACATTTGGCTGAAATTAGCTTGTGATGCGACGCTATTTTAAACTTATTTAATTTCTAAAACTTTGAACCCAGTTTCTTAATTTCACATCGCATCATGACTACAAGTTAAGTTAACTAATTCTAAAATTAAAACACTTATCTCACACTAAATTAAACACTGATCGTATAGTTTTATATATATAAAACATTATTAAATTTATTTTAAGTACAAGTATGTGGAAATTTATTTTACTACAAGAAGATCAAAAATTAAGGATAGATAGGGGGATAGGGAGGGAGCTGTGGAATGGACATGGTTGATGCCCGGAATCTCCGGGATTTTTTGATTATCTGCAGCTCTGGGATCGGCTCTCTCTCTTAAAATCGGTGTGCGTCCCGTTTATATTCGGCGACTTTTTACCCAAAAATCCTTGGGCAGGACTCTTTTTCTTGTCCAGTGTAATTTCTCTGATTGGTCCCGAGGCCGGCGCAGTGTTACACCACCTCACAATTTATGGGTTTAGTGAACTTTTTAACGCGGGAACTTTTTTTTTTCTTGACGCACCCCACCGAAAGGAATTTCACCACATCCGGTCTGGGGGACTCGCATACAAATTCCAAGCCGTCTCAGGGGCGAATTTTAAAATAGGACAATTCTGGCCTCCCATCACTTGCAAAAAAGCTGTTTTCATTAACTTTATCACATATATCAATCCACTTATGTGAAAGATTGCTATAGTGTCGGGGGCAACTCGATCGACTGAATGACACAAAGTGTTGTTCAAGGTAACGCTGGAAGGTCTCAGGGAAACTGGGCTTTTAAAAAGCCCTCCGTCCCTTATCTAATGTGTCAGAGTCCTTAACGTTGAAGTCTATTGTTACAGTTCACTTTAATTTTAAGAATTATTCCATGATTTGTAAAAAAGATGAAATCTGGCGATGTAAACGTCTCTTAGATGTATCCTGTTGAATTTCCTGTCGCTGGTGATTGATTATGAGCCTCGTCTGTCGATAGCGGCTGACAAGGAGCCGTGCGTCGCCTAACAGTAAGACTCGGTTTTATTCCTGGTGATAGTTGTCGAAAGAAAATTTGGCGGCAGAGCAAACAGAGGAAATCCAATCCCTATTGTTGAATGCCATATCTCTCACCAACATAGCATAATGATTTGGGATATCACATACCCTACAGAAGATTAATTTTAATACGCACCGAGAGCATGTGACCGAACATTGATACTTGATAAGGTGCTACCTTATATTCAGCGGTTGCAAAATGGTATATTAGATAGCAACACTAATGGATAGCAACACAGTGCTTCTCAAACTTTCAATATTGGTGACCCAACTTTCAGTCATAATTTTCTTTGCACCTCTTATACAATGATAATGTATTGAATACAATAATAATGTATTTCAATGCTAAAGTTACGATACGACTTTAATTATAAATCGTACAAATTACAAATGCAAGTATTAAATTTGGTATACATGTTACTTTTAAGCAATAAACATTTTAAGTAACTTTTAATTAATATGATATGTATTATGTTATTTTTATAGCACAGAATGTTCTTTCTTTTGATTCCTTTCAGTAAAAATTAATAACTTTTTAATATAATCTTTTGTTTCTGACTTTTTGATATGCTCGCGCCCCACAAATATTTTCACGTCCCCCTAGGGAGGGGGTGCGCTCCTCAGTTTGAGGAGCGCTAGATTAGTATGAATTACATTTAACATCGGCAAAACAATGTGCTATTACATATGACTTAGATCAGCAGACAAACTTTGTACAGCTGCTTCCTTGGTCTGTAGTACCAAGTACTCTCACCAAGTCTCTGTAGTACTTTATCTCTCACTGAGCTTGAACATAATTGGTCATCATTTGCTTAATTTGCTCTAACTTCAGTAGGAAATTGATTGATTTATTGTTAAAAATGTTTCACTTCAAATCCACAAGAGTACTATTCGAAGTAAATCTTGTAATTTTGATTCCCAGTCAAATTATGAAGACGACATCTTAGCTGGCACCATATTCTTCAAACATCCACTCCACGTCAACGTGAGATTTTTGAGTCATGTAGATTTCCTTCAACATAGAAAGTATATAGTGTTACCAGAGGATAAGAATCCATGGCTTCAAAAAATCAACGCCGAACACGAGCTTAGAACCGTGGTTACCCTCAACAAAAGAATGGACTATAGGGCATTGGTTGGGAACCACACAGACGATTTCTATTCCTCGGGATACCCTCCACACACTAATTGAATTTGTACCTCATAGGGTGGATGTTTCGTCATCCTACTTCTTGCTGATCCCTCTATAATTTTGTCTTTGAAATAAAATTGTCTTTGGTAAATAAAATTTTTTTAACAAATGCATTTTTCTGTCGGTATATGTCTTTTCATCTTACTCTAACCACTCTCGTTCTTATTGTTGTCAATGCATAATTTTAAACTTGTTATTTTCTTTTAAATTTAGAAAATATATCGGAATGTGACATACTTATAATTCTAGCAGATTATAATTGTTGAAAGGGAATTGTATATTTTTTGAATAAAACATTTCAAGGTAAAGGAAAGTTAATCATTGACTTCAAATAATTCCTTATGAAGTGAACATAGGATATGTATGTAATTTACTCAGCTCACAATTAATTCTTCTATTATTTCTTTTAAAAAATTGCTATATCTCTTTCATGGTACATTGATTTAAGTTAATTCTAAAACTAAACTCAGTGGTGCAACAGCCCATAAGGGCCAATGCCTACTGAGCCCATCTCAGTATACGTGACCATTTGGCGCTGAGGTGCATAAGTAGATGTCCTGACCAGGTGGATAGTCTGAAGCAAAATCTTCAGTGTTTAGTCTCCAAGCAAGCTTGGTACTCATTTATCAACCCACTGAAGGGATGAAAGGCTGATTCGACCTTGCCCAATCCCCCAGACCTGTTGCCGATACACTGCCACTCGGCCACGAAGATATTCATGATACGAAAATATGAAAAACATCAAAAATTAAAATTGTTTTAAGTACGATATTGTAATAAGAAGGCTTATAATATTTATTCTAAAAATGCATTTAAATTGCCAATTAAGTAAATCTCCAATTGTTATTATTTTAATGACAAACATTATAGCTGAATTAAACATTTTACCGGAGAGTTTATGAACAAATCTTATTAGTAAATACAATGTTTGAATGTTATTTAATTACTTCCAGTTTTGCGTAACTCGAAATAAACGTGATTGAATTTTCCTTTTAGCAAGTATGAGAGAAACGGTACAAAATTTAGCGGAACGAGTTGATAAATTTTAATACAAGACAAATGTAATTATGTCCGGTAAACCCTTAATTTAAAGAAAATGCTAATGCACTTAGCTTACAGTTTGTTTGGAACAGACAAACCGCTGAATGAAATTCGTTAGGAAATTTTTGCGACTAGAAATATTTTGCTAACTGAAGATATTGTTAAGCTAATTCTAAAAAAAGATAAATATTTTTTTCAAAATTGTGATTTTAAATGTATTTTGTTTCGATTAATAAGACATTAGTTTATGATACTAAGAAAATTTGGCAAAAATAGTTTTCTGTTACCTCTGTTAATTGCAAGGGACTGGGATAACTCTTATCTCTCTCTCCCTCCGCCCTCTATCTAAAATAATTTCTTTTCTTCTAAAATTTAATTTTAAAACCCCTTAAGTTGTCAATATTTTCCCCAGAAAGTTCCAAAAGCAGGCACAGTTTTATTGCATGTAACTAAGCATAATACTTAACATAATGCAAAAATGAAAAAAAAGGCATGATTTTTATTTTAATTTTCTATTTTAAAGTTTTCCCACTATTTTTCATTTTTTGATTGTAGAACACAAAGTCCCCTGAATTTTTGCTTTTTTAAGTGCTTAAGTACACTCTGTATGCCACGGAGAATGTTTCAAATATCTTAAAAGAAATTCTCTTCTACTTACAGAAAAATTTTATGTTCGCACCTTCTTTTCAAACGGTTGAGGATTTTGTGTGTGAGCGCATATGTATATACGCACGCAATTTGAAGCATGGTGTAATACTAAGCCTTACATTACAATGCAGATAGTATCTGCGTTTTTGTATTATCTTTCCATTTTCATTTCTTCTCAAGCAGCAAAAATTACACAATGCCTTGCGAATCCCTGTTCATTATCAAATATTTTTAAGAATCTAAAGTTCTGCTTTCATTGAAAAATCCCCGCCTTCACCACAAAGGAAATCCCAGATGAGAAGTATTTCAGTGCCCTGCACCTCTTAAAAATAATAGCAGTAATAATCACACTATATGAATTAAAAATATGTGCTAATAAAAGATAGAAAGAAGAAAGTATGAGTGCCCGTACAGCGCATGGGGAAACCATTTGTGGCCAGCTTTTGGTAGCCATTATGGTGTACAGGCAAATCAGTTAAGTGGTTAAAATATAGGATGTATAAGGTGTTTTTAATTTTTACTATGAATACTGATTCACATAGAACTAAAAGTTAAGTCTTAAAGACTTGGAGTTTTAAAAAATAAAAAGTCTTTGAGACTTGGAATTTTAAAAAATGAAAAGTCTTTGAGACTTGGAATTTTAAAAAATAAAAAGTCTCTTTGAGACTTGGAATTTTAAAAAATAAAAAGTCTCTTTGAGACTTGGAGTTTTAAAAAATAAAAAGTCTTTGAGACTTGGAATTTTAAAAAATAAAAAGTCTTTGAGACTTGGAATTTTAAAAAAATAAAAGTTTCTCTCAATGAGACTTGGAATTTTAAAAAATAAAAAGTCTCTCTTTTGAGACTTGAATTTTAAAAAATAAAGTCTTTTTTAAGACTTGGAATTTTAAAAATAAAAAGTCCCTTCGAGACTTGAAATTTTAAAAAAAATAAAAAACTGTGTGTCTTTGAGTTTTGGAATTTTAAAAAATAAAAAGTCTTTGAGACTTGGAGTTTTAAAAAATAAAAAGTCTTTGAGACTTGGAATTTTAAAAAATAAAAAGATACAAGGTGCACAGAAGTTTGATTTCTTTTAGATTTGCTCAAAGTTGGGTTGTTTTCATATCTAAAAGAATAACATACCATAAAAACACAAAAGAGCAAAAAGTAGTTCAACTAAGTTATTTTTTTTATATAGTGGTACTCAAATAGTCCAATGGTGTCACATGAGTTGATGATTTTCATACTTCCAGGTGGTTCTAAATATATGCCATCATACATATTTGTGAATCAAAAAGTGAGACGTTTTTAACTCCACCATGTCTTCTATAAAGTTAATGTGAAAGTATTTTAGTTTAATATAACACAATTTATAAAGGATTTTAGAATACAATTTATTAAAAAAAATATATGTAATAGGAAAAGTTTTATCAAATGAGTTTGAAACAGGAATGTGGTTGAAAATAAACTTTAATAAGTATAGTATTGGATAAATAAAAATATTTTGTTATATTTAATACTTTAGATTACTTTCTATGGCTTTTTTTCTCGCTATCTAGTTATCTGATTGAGATTTCTCTCTATTTTTTTCTTCTCCACAATTTTCAATTTTTTTTAAAAAAAGAAATTCCTGTTCCACTTAATTATTCTTAATTCAAACGACGCTATCTTTTTAAGTATTTTTTTGCCAGTATAGGAATAACAAGACTTTTTTAAAAACAAAAAGAACTATTGCGCATTTTCTTAAGTTGTAAGGGGTGTTTTTTTTAGAGGTATAGAACTTTAAATTGCAATAAAACAACGATGTATTATTCGATTGACATGCATTTTTTTTTATTCGAAAGATATTCTTGTGGCATTACATTTTAAATATGATTTCTGGCATAGGACTGCCATGGCTGGCTCGGATGTAGTCCAATCTGGACGTCCAATTTTCGATGATTTTTTCCATTATTTGTGGCCGTATATCGGCAATAACACGGCGAATGTTGTCTTCCAAATGTTCAAGCGTTTGTGGCTTATCCGCATAGACCAATGACTTTACATAGACCCACAGAAAATAGTCTAGCGGTGTTAAATAGCAATATCTCTGAGGCCAATTCACAGGTCCAAAACGTGAAATGAGGTGGTCACCAAACGTGTCTTTCAATAACTCGATTGTGGCACGAGCTGTGCCACAATCGATTTATTGAAAGACACGTTCGATTTATTGTTGCGCCGTCTTGTTGCAACCACAGCTCCTGCATGATTGTTCAATTCAGGAATGAAAAAGTTAGTAATCATGGCTCTATACCGATCACCATTGACTGTAACGTTGTGGCCTTCATCGCTTTTGAAGAAGGATTCCACCAGCCCATAAAGCGCACCAAACAGTCAGTTTTTCTGGATGTAACGGGGTTTCGACATACACTTGTGGATTAGCTTCACTCCAAATGCGGCAGTTTTGTTTGTTGACGTAGCCATTCAACCAGAAGTGCGCTTCATCGCTAAACAAAATTCGCTTATGAAAATCGGGAACAACAGCAATCTCGTTTTGGGCCCATTCGACGAATCTACGCCTTGCTTGATCATATTTAAAATGTAATGCCACCAAATTATCTTTCGAATAAAAAAAATTCATGTCAATCGAATAATACATCGTTGTTTTATTGCAATTTAAAGTTCTTTACCTCTAAAAAACTCCCTATATTTTGTGATCCTGCTTATTATAAAGTCATAGTTAATTAAAAGATAATCTTGGGAAAATAGTTCTTTGAATCAGCACATTTATTTCCAAGAACAATGAAAGGAACAGAATGATATTTAAAAAAAGGTAAAATAATTTCGCTTCCTTGTTTCCATTATTTAATTTTAAAACTATTTATTTAAAAAGACGCAGTGATTTTTTTTATCTTTATATTATTACAAAGTTATGGATATCTTGAATAATTTATGTATTTTTAATGAACAAAGAATTAGAAAATGTAGATGTGTTTTCGTCACTCTATTATCTGTTTGAATGACCGATCGATCCACTAAAAATTATACAGTGAAGCATAGTAGTATGCTGATGTACAATAAAATAAATTAGTTTCAATCTCTTCGCTTGATGAGGTGGGAAACTAAATGAAATTCAATACGCCTTGTCTACAGCAAATGCTCATTGATTTATTGATTCATGTATTCAATACAATTTCCGCCAATAATCACCAAATTTCTCTAATACGACTTAAAAAATCTCTAAATTTTCCGGTTAAATTGTTATGAAAATTTAACCGTAGAATTAAAAACCTTCAGTTAAAAAAATCCATTACTTTTTGAATAGAAAAATATCTTAATTTAATTGAGAAATTAAAAATATCATGAACAAAACTGCATTTTACACCTTTTACAGGGTTTCCTCCATATTAGTATGTAATACAATCTAAAGTGTAGCAAAATGATTGTATGCAATACAATCTAAAATGCAATCCAATCTATAATCACTGCCTTTTGCCTCGACATAAAATCAAGGAGGTTTTTGATGTATCCTTGGGGTACAGCAGTTCATGTGGCTTCCACATATTGTCAAAGTTGATCTGTTGTAGCAGCGGGTCGTGTATTCCGGGACCTTCAGTGTGCAAGCATGGACCACACGTTTTCGATTGGTGATAGATCGGAATAAGAAGCAAGCCAAGGAATCAGTTCAATCTGATGGGTAAAGAAGAACTGTTGAACATATCACGTCATGTGTGGTAGCGCATTATTTTGTTGGAATATGTCTGATGACAAGCGCTGAATGTATGGAAGGACCACGAGTTCCAACACCCCAGAGATGTAGGGTTGGCTGATCATTGTACCAGCAATGTGTACTAGAGGGGTGTGGCAGTGAAATCCTACCAACCCAAACTATGATACCGGGTTAAAATCCAGTGTGTGGCGATGCATAACGCTACAGTTCAACAGTTTCTCACCACGGTATCTCCACACTCGAATCCGATTATCGTGATGTTGCAGGCAGTAGCGACATTCGTCAGTAAACACAATGTCGTACCAATGTGTACACTAGAAAAAAGTTAGAACAATGAAAAAATAGTAATTTATTTTTAACACATCTAAATGGCAACATAAGAATGAAAGAGAGAGAGAGAGAGAGAGAATCTCTTCCTTGATATATTCATCAAGATAATAAGTTATGACAGAAATGTAATCCAAAATATGTTACTTCTGAAGCTAATAGAATACATCACTGAAAATAAGTCTTCAATTCAGAAAAAAATGTGGAAAAGTAAGAAGTTATACATAACATATTGGATAAAAATTAAGTGTGAGGTTAGAGTATAAAAATAAAAAATATATATACAATTAACCTTGATTACTAGTGAGAATATTGTTCTCAAATACAGTGAAATACGTTTTGCGTGAAAACGCTTAAGACGAGATATCAGTTAAAACGTAATACTACAATGGTCGCAACAAACTAGTAAGTATTTTCATGCATTTTTTTTCTTAACCCAAAACAAAAACCGCTTAACACGAAAATATTTCCCTTCTAGGAATGAACAAAATACTGAAAACAGCTGCCACACTGATGAGATTTAAGATGGGTGTTTGTGAGGAAGTTTCTACATAATTGGACTGTCCAACTGCATCATTAGAAGAATTCGTTGCAGTAGAAGATGATAATGCGTGCATGGCCAGTTATGGTAGACAAAGATATTTTCTTCAAAGCTCAAAAAACATCATTGATGCAGATCCGGACGATGAAAATGAAAAGAATAAAGCAGCTCCTGTTCCCTCATTATCTGAAATGAGGAATATCATGATGAGTATACGCAGATATTTAGAAGCATATTCCAATGGTGAAATGAATAACAAGATGGACGACATCGAACAATTTGTTGACAGTTTGATGTTAAAGAAAGACAATACACACAAAGAAAAATATCAGATTAATTTCCAAAAACTCCATAAATGTCTTGTTTTTCAAAAAAAAACTTGAAAATATGGTATTAAATTTCCTGAAGTTCTTGTGAATGGTTTAGATTCATTGATTTTTATAAAATACATGCATGTATACATATCTATATAAACAAAATGTACTCTAATTAACCTTATTTTGTCGAATGTGTGTGTTTTTTGCAATTATTTTTTAACACGAAATTCTTTTAGCAAGAAAAAAATTTCTGTCTCCTCAGTGTCATGTTAACAGATATTCACTGTACTTTAACTTAAATGAAAAAACGGAATATCTTTTAAAAGAAAACTTAAACCGTGTGTGTGATATAGAATGCAGTATATGCATTGAATATGTAATATTTTTCTGAGTTCATGGATTCTTAACTCATTCGGCACTTTTTCTTTGTTTTACTGTCTATAATTTAAAAGGTATGCGTTTTCAATGAAATTTATTCGTATATATATATATATATATATATATATATATATATATATATATATATAAAAAAACAAAGATTTGCTTGCATCTTTCTTGTGTAGTATATGCTGTAGAATAAGTCTTTCAACTTTTTCGACGCCTAAAGTAATGCTTAAGGTATCCGACTACGTTCGGAATCGTGATTTTGCAAAAGCGTATAAATGGATAATATTTGACATTTAGTGTCACTTAGATTAGAAAATGTATACAAAATTGTTTTAAGAATAGTATTACAATAAAAAATTATTTAAGTACAATATTTGGACAAAAAATGAACACAGAATGACCCATTTTCAAAATATTCTCCTTTTGTGAAAAGTGCTTTTATTATAATAATATTTTGCCTGTATATAGCTCAGACATTTCTACAGAGGCTCAACTAGAATTTTTAAATATATAACTTAGAAGTGGATTTATCCATATTTTACTACAACAGAGCGAAAAAATTTTAAGAAAAAAACATCGATAATTATTTTAATTGAGAGTAACTCTGAAAATAATGTGAATTTTTCAAAAATCTTAGTTCAGACTCTCTAGAGAAGTCTTTACTTTATACGAGCAAAATATTATTATTTTAGTAGCATTTTTTATAAAAGGAGAACATTTTAAAAAAAAGGTTATTCTAAGTTAATTTTTTGCCGAAATATTGTACTTAATAACTTTTTTGTCAGAATTTCCTTAAAACAATTTTATACATATATTGTAATCTAAGTGACACTAAATATCATGAAAATTATCCGTTTATGCTCTTTTTAAAATCACGGTTCCAAACGTAGTCGGATACCTTAAAGAAAAGCAAAACTATAGATTTAATGAAATGTGACAAATAAGAATTGTTTCCTCTCTATACTTTCCTAGTATTATATCGAATTTCAAATCAGATGCTATGAAAGATAATGATCAAACTTTGTTAGCAAAGGTATGGAAATACAATTAATATTAAATTAGTTAACTATGAATGCTTTTGAAGTCCATGAAGTCAAAGAATATTGGAATTCTAGGCTGCCTTGGAAAACTCTGATCTCTCTCAGATGATCAGAAGTGATCGATATTTTCGAACATTTATACCCGGAAATCAAGTAGAACAGAGGACACTTGAAAAAGTTTTAGGTTAGATAATTAGTATTTTGATTTGGAGAAGAATATGTGCTACACTGTCTCTGACTCGGAAAGCGGAATGTTTGGTTTTAATAAGAGATATCTTTGATACATTAGACATTCAAAGTGTAGGAAGTACTCATAATAATCCAAAGAATGAAAGAGTTTGTGCAAATGAAAAACTTATAATAATCATATGTCGAAATTATACACTGCTTTGATTAGGATTTCAAAATGATTTGAAAGTGCAATGAAAATCGCTTTATACGAAACTGAGGGAACTCAAATATTTTTTCGTGTTAAAGGATATTGCAAAAAGCACAATATATTCAACAAAATTAAACTTATTAGGGTAAATTTTATTTTCATACATATGAATATATGCATGTATTTAATGAAAATTAATGAAACAAAACCGTTCATAATAACTTAATGAAATTTAAAACAACATTTTCAAGTTCTTTGAAAAACAAAACATTTTTTCAGTTTTTGGAAAATTATCTGATATTTTTCTTTGCGAGATGTCATAGAATCAAATTGTCAACACGTTTTTTCATGTACTTTTTATTCATTTCACCATTGGAATATGCATCTAAATAACTGCGCAGTTTTCATAATGTTCCTCATTTCGGAAGACGTGGGAACAGGAGCTGCATTATTTATTTCATTTTCATTGTCAGAATCTGCATTAATGATATACACTCGGGAACACTGAAAATAGCGACCCAATAAGAAAGCATCGGATTGAAATGAAGTTTAATACACATAATGACACAGATGAGAGATTCACTTGATCTCAAAAACGAGACAATTAAACGAATACAGGGTGTGCAACGACACAAATACTGGGCAACTTCAAGAGCGCGTTGGACCACCTCCAGCTGCAATACATCCTGCCACACGGAACGGCATTGAGTTGATTAGACATCGTATGTGTTCCTGAGGCAGATGGGCCCACAAATCTTGAACAGCCAACTCTAAATCATGTACAGAGTGACACGATGGCATCTGCCGTTTTAGCTGATCCCAAACGTGCTCTACAGGGGACAAATCGGGGGAGCGGGCCGGCCATTGAAGAGTCTGAAAATGACGTAAGAAATCTTGAACAACTCTTGCTGTATGCGGACGAGCATTATCTTGCTGGAAAATTGCCCCTGGGAGACCATTTAGGAAAGGTCCTACACGGGGTCGAAGAATATCATCAACTTATCGTTGGCCCGGTAAGGTTCCACGCATCACAATTAAAGTGGACCGGCTATCATAGGCTATGGCCCCCCAGACAATTACACCAGCTGTGCGGGCAGTGTGACTTAGAACAGTGTGGGGAGAATTGTACCGCTCACCAGGGAGCCTCCACACCCGTACACGGTTATCATCTGTCCCCGAAACAAACCGGGATTAATCACTAAACACAACCTCTTGTCAATCTGTGACATTCCACATTGATCTGGCTTGGCACCACTGTAGACGCAGTTGCCGATGTTTCGGTGTTAAAGGGAGTGCATGGAAAGGGCGCTTGGATTTAAGATTTGCTTCTGCAAGGTGTCTGGAAATTGTTTGTGGAACAATTGCTACGCCTACGTCTGCTCGTATCGTTGAACGAGTCACTGTGGGGTCCGCAAGTGCTTGCCGCACGATCCTTCGATCCTCTCTCCTCGTGGTCTTCCTGGTCGCTCCAAACCCGGTTTTCCGCACGTGGATACCTTCTCGTGTCCACTGCTCCCAACAATTTCTAACGGCACACTCCGAACGATCCCCCTGGTTAGCAACATGGCGCGTCGACCAGCCTGCAATTTTCATCCCGATGATCAGGCCTCTCTCAAACTCGTTTAACTGTGAGAAATGTCTTCTTGCACGTTTACCGGCATGTTTCGCTTACCAAAGTCTTCCTACAATCGGCGGGTAATCGTCACGTTTCTGAATCTTCGAATTTGCGCTGGCTTATATAGCACCCTCTTCCTGATTGTAGCGCCACCTCGGTGTGTATGAGCATGCGTATTGGTACAAAACTTGGATCATTTGCATATCACATTACGCTGTACTTATTTGCAAAGTTTCGCGATTGCACTTTGCTTCCTTCTTGGGTCGCTATTTTCAATGTTCCTGAGTGTATTTGAGCTTTGAATAAATTTCAAAATGTCTTTGTCTGCCATAATTGGGGCTGAACACACATTATCATCTACTGCAGTGAATTCTTCCGCTGATACTTTAGGACAGTCCAATAATACAGAAATTTTCATTCCTTTGAAGGGAAATCTTTTCGAATTAAGTGATATTCGTTTCGTATAAAGATAAAAAATTGCAGGAAAATACATATTAGTTTGTCGATATGAATGTATTATTTTATGCTAACCGATATTTCGTCTAAAGCGTTTTCGCGGTAAACGTATTTCACTGAATATAGAAACTTTATTTTAATTGAAACACTGAACAGAGATATAAATTATGCTATTCGTTGCTCTTTGGTTCTTATTTAGATTGATTTAATATTAGATTAGATTCGACTATTAGATTACTTTATTTTCTACGTACTTGTTGAAGTGTATCTTTTTATGTAATTGAGGATTGTGTGTGTGAATCTAATTATATAAACTGAAAAATATTTAAAAATAAATCGTTAAGACATTTTTATGGAAGTGTCACTTCCAGATTAATAATTAATTGCAGGCAAATTTAAATAAAGCTACTTGAATGATATTTTATTTAATTCTAGGTAAAATAACGTGGACCTAATAGTTCACACTTTACATAATTTTGTGTTATGGCAGGGAAATCTTTCCTATCTTTAACTAAACAAAGAATTTGAAGTAGTGTCTTAGAGACAGCAATATTTATCTTAGTGAACGTTTTATAATTAATTTTAAGAATGTGTATGCAATATGAATTTTTATTTATACTTTTATAGTGGTATCATCTACATAAGCCAGTAAAAGCCTCCGGACATAGATGGTCTTTTTTGTCTAGTGGTATGTTAAGTGCTTACGAATCTGTAGATCGCGGGTTCTGTCCCACTGGACATGCGCCACTTCATTGGTGACCTTGACTGAATTAAGAAAAGCCCAACCTACTGATCTGCTATTGTGCCATCTACCCGCAAGAAGTCAGACTCACAGGACGCAGCGAAATAAACAAGAACAAAAAAAAAAGTCGCCCGACCCACTTGACGCAACGCCACCAATTATCAGCTCACAAGCTCGCTATAACAAATATCTCGTTCATTCGCCTATTCACCAACTCATTAATGGAAGAGTACTGTAGCGGTATCATCTACATAAACCAGCGACAGCCTCAGGATAGAGGTGATCACTTTTGTTTAGTGGTGTGTTACGTGACTACGAATCCGTAGGTCACAGGTTGTATCTTACCGGATATGCACTACTTCACTTTGTTAAAGGGCGAAGTAAGATAAATAATGTTTTGTATAACTACAATTATAATTTGTTAGATACAGAAAAAAAAATGTTCACTTCTTTTTGAGTACAATTTTTAAAGTGGATTATGGAAACTTAGAAAATTTAGACATACGATTGCAAAAAAAATGTTAAGATAGTTTAACATATAAGTATTTAAACTAGGCAGTTGAAAAAGTAGATCAAATTTGTCAGAAAGTGTTGAAAATAAAAGCTTAAATTTAAGTGACCTATTGCTTCAGGAGATCAGGAAAATTTCATTTGTGCAACTATTTCCTCCCACTTGCTTATCTCATTTTTCACTGTGTTTATTATTTTAGCTCCTAGGTAATAAATTAAATGATTTATATTTTAATATATTACTCCAAAATACTCAAAATTCGGTAAAGATAACTTTTTTCGGAAAAGCTGAAAGAAATGAATTTAAAACAAGATCATTAAAGTTAGTGTTGTAATGTTATTTTAATAAAATTATATTGTTAAATATATAATTCGTGTTACTAAGAAAATAACCTTTATTGCTGTTACCTACACCACTGAAACATTTAATTTTGTTATATATTCGATGTTTTATATTTTCTAATAGAGTAATTGATGCATTTTCGAAATCTATAATAAAAAAAAACGAAGGAAAATATTTTCAAATGCTTTTATTTTATTCCTTTGCTGTATTTACAGCAAATACTTACTATTTTAAGAAACAAGCACACATGTTTATAATTTCTTTATAGCTAAATATTTTTGGTTTGTCATTATAATTCAAAAATTCTTTTTTTAGCGGTTCTCGATCATTCCCTTCACAATCGAATTGTAAATCTTAAATCCCAAAATATCTCGAGGTATTTACTCAATTCTGCTTTCTCCAATACTTCAGGGAAATCAGAAATTTTGCTTTTCCAAACTTTCTGCAAATAATAAGCGATTGATACGGAAATAAATTCCTTTAAGTCTTCTTAAGAAATATATTGAAACGACCTTAAAGATAACTTTGAAATCAGTTTTTTCTGCATTCTGGAATTTTTGTGTATGTTTGATTTGTTACGAAAACAAGTTCCCATTCTGGGTTCTCAATAATGGAAAAGGGAGAAAAATGCATAAATATTTCGAGGAAATTTATTCCTCCGAAATGAAGAATTTTGTCGACTGTTAATACTCCGAGTCTGAATATTCAATGAACTGATGGGCTCAGTGTACTAGTATTAAATAGATTTTCGGCAAAGAAATCCCTCCTTTGCAGTTTATAATTTCTTAAAAATTGGTAAATACGTTTCTTAGACATTTAATTGTGATTACCTTTGCTTGAGTGAAAATACTTACATTTCATTCAATTAAGTTTTAGGTGGTCATAGAAATTGAAATGCAAAACTTTAATGCCATTGGTCATAACACTTACCGAGACTAAAATATGACTTTATATAGTCTTATAAATTCAAACTAATTAGAATAAAAATAATCGAATATTTGCGTAATTTAAGTTGAGAACTATTCTGAACAGCGTTTCCTAACGAGTTTATTATAGCGAAGAAGAGTTTACACTTATACTTGTACATAGTGACATGATGTTATCAATATATTGTTCAGGTGTTATAACTGAAAACAAAGCTCTCTTTTCAACAACTATAAAAAACGAAAGTACTACTCATATTATAACATAAGATATATTTGTATGCAGAAGGGAAAAAAAAAGAAATTAGAACATATTTCGAATCTTTAAAATTTAGAATATAAGTCATTTTTACTACTTCTGAATTTTTTTTAAACTATGTTTTTCTTTTTTTTTATCAAGACTATTTCAAACCATTGCACTCAGCGGTACTCAACTTTTTTTCAGTCGGGCCCCATAAATATGATAACTATTTCATTCGGGCCGTATATGTACGGCAACTATTTCTCGCGGGCCGCAATATGAGGATTAACGGGGCTGGGAGGGCTTAAGAACGAATATTTTTCGCTTGGAAGGCATGAGAGTTAATTAAAAATTAGTTTCACCGATATAATACTCGCTATTCTACTGTTACTTGTTAACATGTGTGTGTGTGAACCGTTACAGTTACAAAAGAAAAAGTTATCCCGCAATTCCTGCCTGCACCACATGGATAGCAAAATCGATACATGGGATTGCTTGATTGATAGAATTACTAGCTGAAATTTTATACATTGTTTTTAAATAATTGAATTGTCAGTGAAAAGGAGCATAACTGGGCCACTCAGAAAGGTTTGGAGGGCCACATGCGGCCCGCAGGCCGCAGGTTGTGTATCGCTGACTAAACGGATGGATTATCAGAAAAAAGTGTTCTAATTTTCGATTATCGTTTTTTTGCGTTCTAACACACATCCACACCTACACACAAATGCATACACACACATACATAGACACGAGCTTCGCAAAAAATACCCCATCAGTGAAAAATGATAACAATGATATCCTACATAAAATAAAATACGAATCGTTGCAGCTAATAAAGCTTTTTATGGATCGAATCATTTATTTTAGGTTTGGGTTTTTATCTGGAAAGACAAAGCTATTAACCTACAAAACCCTAATCTGGCCTGTGTTTCGCTACTTAACGCTTTGAAGATTTGGACTATAGCCATGAAGAAAAAAGAATTTGGGTTGCCTTAGAGTGCTAGGTCCTGAAAAGTGCTTTCGGAAGTATTTAGGAAATTGCTGTCTGGTGTAAAAGACGCAACACCGAATTATATCGTTTGTTCAGAGCCAGATGTTTTTCATTACATTAAAAAAAGTCGCATCAATCGGACAGGCATGTTATCCGTATAAGCTACAGTAACGTTGTAAAAGAAATTTTTTCGATTGGACTTTGTAACACTAGAAAATCAAGACTTTGGTAAATAGATGCCATACAGGAGGATTATTTGGTCCTTAATCTAAGAATATTGGAGGAGTTTGGCTGCAAACAGAGATGTTTGGAAACTTTTGATTCAGAAGGCGTTAACTCATCCATGGCTATCTCGCTATTGATTAATTAAAAATCATACTGAAGCTAAAAATTAATAATAATAATATCGTAAAACAAGTTAGATGATGATAGCTTTAATAAAAATATTATAAAAGGTATTAATTATTTCCTACAGAACACAAAAATTCAATTTTTCATAAAATAGTTGCATGTGAAAATATATATATCTGAAAGAAATAATTTATCTGAAAGTAAATAAATATTTGTTTGAAGTATATATATATATATATATATATATATATATATATATATATATATATATATATATATATATGCTGCACTGATAGCAAGGGTTTCATTGCAGAATGGAAAGATGTTAACATTTTTTTTTTATGTTTAAACTTAAAAATACTTGTTTAAGCTTTAGCTTTCAAACTTTTTGCAAAAAGATAAGAGGATTTTAGTACTCCATCTCCTGGTTGTTATCCTAGGAATGTGATCCGAACAAATATTTTGTTTTGAAAATTTGTATTTATACTTAAAACGATAAAGCTTCTTAAGTCATCATGTTACCCAAATATTTCATCACAAAAGTATGATTCCCTTTTGAATTTATTTTATTATTATATTTCTTTCAAATATAAGTATTTTGTAAATAAATCTTCCTGTTCAGAAGAATTTATCAAGATAAAGGAAATGTATAACGATATTTATTATAGAGAAAATATTTGTATGCTTAAATGTAAAACATTATTCCATTACACATATAAAACATTTTAAAGTTTTATACAAAAATACTTTTCAAACATAAGATAAGATTCTGGGATATTTATCTTACTATACATTGTTATTATTTATATTACTACATTCTATGATATTTACAATGCTATATTTTGTTATTTGTATTCCTTTAAAAATTAGTTATTGGAGAAAAGCTACTTTTATTTTATGAATCCAGGATATATATATAATCTAAGGAGTAAATATTTTTCAGTCCTCCCTTCAAGAAATGGATACTCTGTACCAAATGATAATTCGAAGGCAAACATATCATTAGCTTTTAAACAATTTGGATATATTTTATAGACTATTATAAATAACCCATGAAAGAAATACAGAAATGCTTTGGATATTTTGGTTTTATTTTTGAATTTTGTTTAATTCATTTATAATTTTTGTTTTTGATTTTTATATTGGTAGAGAGATAATTATCTTAAAAATGTGAATTATAAATCTTACCGGCAAAGTATGAAATCCGGCATTCTATAGAATGCCTAAAGCTAGCCGGTAATGTGTGAAATGATTTTTATTTCATACATTGCCTATGCATTCTATAGAATACCAAATGAGAAACCGGCAAAGTATGAAATACAGCAGTTAAGTGAGTCGTTGTTGAGGGAGGAGAGCAAGAGGAATGATTGAATGTACGTGCGATCCTATGATTGACTGGGGAGAAGGAATCTCATGATTTCACATTTGAAGGTCACCGCCTATATGTCTCAGGGAAACGATGAAATTAGGGCTTTCGTCAAATCCCTAAAGGAGATCATCAATTCCCGCAAAATGTTAAAATAAATTCGCTTTTGTCTTTTCCCTGTTGTAAGTAAGTGAATTAGTTAAATCCTCAAACTGTTTTAGTGATATGATGAAGTGAAAAAAATATACCACTTTCTTGGTGCTAGAGCACATATATTTGGGGGATCGTAATAACTTTTGTTATGGTTAGGATCTGCTGGGACACATCCCCCCGGTGCATTCTCACCCCCTCTACAGCTTTTTGGCCAATTTCTCGACACCCGAGTCTCACCATCCATTAGATTCCTCTCTAAGTGCTCTCATAGGCCTATTCCTTATATAGTTTTTAATTGTTTTAAACTTTTAAAGTTTATTTAAATCCACAATATCTTGGCTCTTGTTTGAGTCTAGGACTTGAGATCTGAACCAAATGTTCCACTCGTCGAGACCCATCCAATCATATACTTGACTCCCATTGCGTAGGCATGGAGAGGGCTTGAGCACTAAAATATCATGTTCCCATGTTAATCCTATGGGGTCTGAAAAATTTCACCCCCTAAGGAATTCAGTTATTCAGCTTGGAACATGATTTTTAGAGGTACGCCATATTTTCGTGTATGCGTGAACCTTACGTGGAATTGACCCCCTCCGGTTCTCCTCCCCCCTACAGGGCTCCCCCATTAACAACTCGAATCCTATGCTACGTTGGTCGACCGCACTGTCTGGATTCGATTGTTCTCCCTATGAGCTCTTCAAATATGTAATTTTATCCCAATAGCTTCATTCCTTCCCCCCTATTTCACGTTTTTAAACAATTTTAAAATTCTTTAAATTCCCCATAGCTCCGAGGATTTTTAACCTGTATGGTTCGGAAGTACAAGGATTCAACCTCCCAAGTGTCTCCCCCTCCCTGGATAGCATTTTGCCAATATTTTAAAATAACGCCTATTCAATGTCATTTCCATGATGATAGTAAGTGATTTTATTACACCCTGAACTGTTTCATTGAAATGATGAAATGAGCTAGCCAGGATTTGCATTGGCACTTGGTACCCCAAATTGATCAAAATATCGTTTGTTTATTTTTATTTGGTTATATTCTTTGCATTATTATCTTTCGATTGATACATCCTTTTTTCATGCCTGAAAATTAGAAGTTGGAAAAACTTCAATTGAAAAATATAGACAAACGACCCTTTATAGATAAAAAAAAATGAGAGACAAAAAAAAAGTTATTGTAAAAAGTGAATAAATAAAAAAAGAAGCTTTTATAAATAAAGCAGGATATTTTTTAAATACTGCATTAATGTAATTTGTATTTCTTTAGAAATGTGTACATGTAAAATTTTTTTCATTAAGGCTTTTTTTTATTTTTTTTTATTATTTCAGTTATTATTCAATCATATGTTTTCCATAAAAATATAATAGTTCAATAATATGTGGAGAAAAAACACTTTAAAATTTGTGCAATTGTAGAAACATTTTTTTAAACGTTTTCCTTGAGTTTTCTTATGCAGTTAATACTCTCTAAACAGGGATCGTTTATAAAATATATGATTTGAAATAATTTGAAAATGCGATTGTTCTTTCGAAAATATGCAGCTAATGTTTTAAAGTGATATTTTATGTTGTTTAAGCTTATAATAATTATTTCTCTTAGAATTACAAACTTTACAGTGGTTTATCTCAGTTTGTGTTTTTCTCATTCAAAATGCTTCTCCTTCCATAAATATTAATCAATCACTCCGATTTTTCCCCTGTGTTTTATGTATAATGCATGTAACAAAATTAGGCATCCAGTTTGTACTGTAAACTTAATACTTTTTTTAAAATTTTAATGTTAGAGATTTTGGCATTTTCGTTGAATATAAGCATGCATATCTACATTTTATTTTTTTCTAACATTAATTAAGTTATTGTAAAATCAATTCATAAATTTGTTTAAGACATTCTTAGGAAAGTTACAAAAAATTTCAGGTCAAATAATTAGTAAATACAAAAGGAGTATTATTTAAAAAAGTTTCAATTTTTTTCTAAATTGTGTGAATAATTTACACAAAATTTCATCTCGTATTATATTCTTGAATAAAAACATATGTAATGCTAAAATAAAATTTTTAAATAGATAAATAAAAAATATTTGTTCAAAATATGCCCAGTCCTCTTAATAAGAAAGGCAATACTCTTGTTCAGTACAACGTTCATTTTTCTTTACGTATTTCAAATACATTTTTTAATGGCACTCTCATTATTTTTCTAGTATAACATTTGCATTTCTTAGGAATGCTCGTCATTTATAAAATAGCTTTATTATGACCTTTTTTCATACTTTGCCTAAATAGCATTTGTCATTCTATGCAATGCCTAGGCAAAGTATGTAATAATTCTCCTATTTCATACTTTGCCTAAAAACGTCAGGCATTCTATAGAATTCCGGCATTTCATGCTTTGCCGGTAACATATACAAAAACTATCATTAACATTACATGTACCTAGGTACATTTTGAAAGGTATTGTGTGAGGATATTATACACATTATTTAAATCGCTGTATTCTGTAGAATAATAAAAAAATGTAAAGTACAGCTAAATAAAAATTCCATTCGAAAATCTTCTGAAATGGAAAAATTTCTTTTTGTAACCTAATAAAAATTGAATGTCTAAAGAATCAGGAGAAAATTTCAGTCTCTTATTAAATAACTAGATCCGAAATTGATGCGTTTTTAAAAAAAGAAGTATGAGTTATTTTCTGAATTACTGTAATTATTAACAAGAATACAAAAATTTGAACATATAGTGCATGAGAGGATTGTACATTAATGCCATTGACTATTTGCTGAGGGAATATTACTGAATTATGCTTGGTTGTAACAACTAAATATATTTGCTTGCAACATAACTTGTCTGCTAATTAAAGGAAGTAAATTCACAGTTCAACAGAAAGTAATTATTAAACATTCAATCACATAGTTGCAATAATGCAGCATTTACTTTGAAGTTATATATAATTACTGAATAGTAAATGTAATACTTAGTAGTAACAATTACAAGACATAAATGTTATATGATTAGTTTAAATATTAGGTTTGCTTTCAAATGCAATAAGTAACTTATCACATTTGACATCTCTTGAATAAATAAGAAGTTTAGGATGTTCTTTGAATATTTTATTTACAAAAATGGTGTAATTAAGGGAAATTCACCTGTATAACTCAATCAATAAATCAATTCCCGGTAATCAATAAACTAATTTGTATTGATTGAGAAATATTTGAGGAATAATTTACAAAGTTGTTCATTTTTTGAGAATTTTTTGGTACTTATGTATTATACCGTCAACCAATATAGCCAAATAAAAAAAAAACTTCGCCAATTCAAAAGACGTCACCAAATGCTGTCATCGCTATTATTGTTTTGGAATATGCGTGAGAATGGTTTTTTCCCCTATTAGCTGCATATCGTGGCATTTTGTGACTTTTGAAAAAATTGGTCGATGATATAAGTAGTAATTTTTTTAAAACTTTTGTGGCTCAATGAGATTATTTTAGAAAAAAGAATGTTTATTGTAATTTCTGACATCATAAATATCATTAAAAATTTTAAAATGTAAAACTTTTACAAATGTTTTTAACATGACTATCCTAGTAATTTTTTTTATCATGACGGTATTTTTAACATCAAATTCTCAAAAGTTACTCGTACACGAGAGCAATAAGTAACAAATCTCATAATTTTGAGTCTCGGTAAAGTATCAAAGACGACACCTGAACATGTACCCAACTCACTAAATTTTCACACCACGCCAGCTTGAGGAATTTGAATTTCAACAAATTAAATGTTCGATAGCCCCTCTGCACAATGGATTTTAAGTGGCACTAGGACTCTAAGCCACGACAAAAACACCACCAATCATGAGTTAGTGTTCATGACATTTTGGGTACCATGGGCATTAATTTTCTTAAAAATTATGGTTATAAGTATAAAGTAAAAAATAGTCTGTGATATCTTTCACAGAATTTTGAGCTTTCTTTTTTTTGCAATGTTAATATATGTATTTTGGTTTATCTTGCATTTTGTACTCCAGCATATTTTCATCTTTATTTTTATAAATATTTAAGATTAATTATACAATCAGATGACAATATTTTTATTTACGTATTGTTTATTAATGTTGCGCTTTATCTACTGAGAGGATGGTTCAGGAGTAGGGTTGGAAACCATTACTTCAGCAAAGTTAGGTACTGCCCATATTTGTTCTAGAAATATTATTCAATAGTTGTCATTATCCCTTTATCTACCAACGGTACTTATAAGTACCACTCCCTTTAAAATAACAGAATAACCAATTTTACGAATATTCTGACAATACTTAGCAGGAATATTCTTTGAAGTCCACTCTTCTAACCTTTATGGCAGCACGGGTTCTATGATGAGTATTTTAGCGGGGAAGGTGAATAGTTTTATAACAGAAATTGCGTTTTCAGCGGATTGCAAAGATTATCATTTTTGTCCCGAAAAAATTGTTAATGTCAAAATTTAAGTGTCTTATTTATTTTTTGTACTTTAATGAGGACCTTAGAAAACGATTTTATTATTTATTTTAAGTGAACAGTGTACATAATTAATTTTACAGTGGGATATCTTTAACTAATTAATTAGCTCTAAAGGATTAAACTTCCCAAAGTTGAGTATTTTGTTTATGTATATCTCTTAATTTTTTCGAAGTAGTAATCCAAAAATATTTTGCATGAAAAAAGCTGCAGTAAATCATAATGCGGTAGATAAAGGATTAAAGCAATGCAAGGGCTGTTGATCCGCTATTTTTGTAAATGGCCAACTATTTTACAACTGAGGTTGAGGTTTTCCTTATTTCATAGTTCACATCATTTTCATACTTTTTAAAATTGGGCTGTTTTTTTTTTTTCCATAAACATATTATGGCATATTTATTATTTATAATTTTACTTATTCTAATTGCCTTTATGTCTAAAGTTCTCACAGAAGGGGGGCCAGTGATTATTCTGGACAACATAGTAGTCATATTTAGGTTCAGTGTTGACTGGATACAGTCAATTTTTTTTCTTGTGTTTTTGTAATTTTATTTTCTGAGATTCTTTCTTAACGATTTATAAGATTGACTTGATTTTGTTCTGAAATATGATTAAATAATATAGTTTTATTCACAGTACGAATATATGTGTATTTTTTTCTAAGTCGGCAAGTGCCAGAGAATAAATGCAAGGAATATTCAGTTCCCCGTAAGTTGTTTTCATACTATTAAATAACGAGTATCGAGATATGCAATCACAAAATGTCCCGATCTGGATTTACACAGAGATTAGATCTACAATAAAGATAAAGTTGATTAGCTCCAGATGTTTTTGAAATCAAGAGACCTTTGCAATATGGAATTCTCAGAGAATCTCGAACTACACGTAAGTAATGGCTCCGCGCCAAAATTCTGAGGGAGCAATGGAATGAAATGGAAGACATTTTGAAGATATATTAGATTAGACAAAATGTATAGGAAAAGAGAGAGAGAGAAGAATGTTTCTTTAAAGAATTTATAAGTCAGAGAACAAAATGTTTGATTCGCGTAAAAAAATACCTCTAAAATGTAGGATCTAAAGTAAGAGAAACAATTGTTTGAAAAATACTGCTTATGTTATTAGATGTAGCTAGGACTAATTTGTACAGAAAAACAAATAGGGTTTTGTGACGTCTTACGCGTCTTTTCTTTAACAAGTCCTTTGGGTTCTTTGGGCTAGAATTAGTGGCAACTCTTTTCCAACCAAATCCAAGAAACGAGAAGTGAAGAGATGCAAATAATATAGGATAAATATAGGATCTTAGAGTAAGTGTAATGGCAATGTAATGGCAGTGTAAAGGAATGTTAGACAATTGACGTGCGTTGTGGCAGTTGATGATTATAGAAGTTCGTCGTTCAAGATTAAAGTTCTACGTGTCGTGGATAAACATATTGGTGATCGATTAGAAGTTAAACGGCAAGCTACATACCATTGTAGATAAAGACAAGTTTATTACAGAATAATATAAGGTAGGATTGATTACTTATTATTATATTTGAAGATTAGGCGATTCAATTATTGAGATTGGTCTGAATTATATTGTGCGTTGTGTATTGCGTCATCGTAGATTCTCTTATTAATATTATATTTGTTCAAAGTTTAAGTTGAATATCTTAATAAAGTCTTATTAAGATAATGTTTGATTCCAGTTCTTTCGTTGAACCTACACCTCTAACTCACGCTGATGCTTCGAGGAATGTACTTCCAAGGGGAGGTACATCACAATGGCGCCCAACGTGGGGCACCATTGTGATGTACCTCCCCTTGGAAGTACACCTCTAGCTCACGCTGATGCTTCGAGGGATGTACTTCCAAGGGGAAGTACATCACAGTTTTTTTTTTGGCTTACAAGAAGCGAAATTTCATACAATAGAGGTCTGTTTTAAGTTACTGAACTTCCGAGGATTATGCAATTCCTTACTTCTTTCAGCAGAAATGCCTGAGGGGATTTCTTTAATTGGTCATATAAATATTAAAAATATTTATTTTGTACTGGGAGGGAACCACTGTCAGCCTAACGGCGAACCAACACCTATTATTCAAATTATACAACCGTTCATACACATTGCACAAATTTTAAAACCAGAATTTACACATGTCATGTAGTTCTATTTATTGGTTCGTTTTTTCGCAAAATTCGTTCTCGGCGCTTCTTTTCAGTTAGTTTCATCACTGAAGCTGCATCGTCTAACACTTCATTGTAAAGTCCTCATATTTTGATGAATCTGCAGCTATTGCTGCTTCTGGAAAGTTGAGTATTTAGTTCCGCTGTTTGTTAATTAATTTTCGTAAGAAACAACGTCTATTTTTTACGCACCGATTCCAATCCAGGCAATCGTTGCGATATTTCTCTGTGAAAGTTTGCACGCTGCTATCACAAAAGTATTGGTAACATTAAATGAAACGAAGCCATAGTTGCCAATTTGGCCACTTAACGTTGGCTTTGTTGCGACAGAAAGAAATGAATTTATTACATCATCACGAATTTTTTCTCATATAGAGAAAGATTTATTTTGTATATATACAGACCTTTTTTGTTTAAATAATTACTTTTTAATGTTTTTTAATTTTCTTTTTTACTGATTAACTCCCCAAGAGTTTCATCATCTGTACAGATTTAAAAAGTGATATATTTTATGAAAATCTTAAACCTTTACATAAAATGTCTGATTTCCATCTATTTTATTTATAATGAATTTTATTGCTCACTTATAAGCATTTAAAAGAACATCGAATAAATTTCAAATATTGATTGGAATAAAAAAAGTATACTTTCCTTAAGATATATATCGGTATTCAAAATCAAGATAGTATTAAAATACTTGGTTATTATTATCTGTGAAGTATTGACATATATTAAGAAAACTAAGCGTAGCCATTGGTTCACATAATACAAAAAATATCATACCACATTTCAATACACACATAGTCATGTGTACTGTGAGAATGATACCTGGTATCAACAACATGATAACGTAAAGACACGATATATTGTTAAAAGGAATTGACTTTTGAATTAACATGTGATTTCAGAGAGAATCATCCTCCCTACTCTCCGGATATATCCCTCCTGATTTTTTTTTATATTCTCCAAACTCAAACCATCCAGAAAGAAAGGGAAATTTCAGGACGCACATGATAAAAAATAGTTTAAGAGCTGAAATTTAGCTCATATGTTCATAGATCTAAAAAACATATTTTAAGAACGTGTATAGCAATACAAAAAAATGTATGTTATCGAGTAACATATAACCGAGATGACTATTATGAATACTTTAAAGTTTTTTAAACTTTTTGTTTTAATTTCATTGTACTAACTCTAATGTAGGAATTTAATAAACTCACTCTATACGTGTTTTAAGTCGCATTAAGAAAGAATTGCATTAAAGTGTTATCAAAACTTTTGATTTATATATTTAAAAAATTAATTCAGCCATTATTAATCAAAGAAGCATGCAAAATCGTTAATTATAGATGAGAAAAATGCCTAAAATAATTTTAGGGCTATTGCGGGAAATACGATAAAGATTCATATATTTTACACCTTTGTAAGGCTTTTCAGAAATGTAATAGCTCAGCAACCATGGCGTAAGAGAATCCGTATTAATGTGTTAAGTTTATTCAATTGTATTTCGAGAATTTCACAAATCCACGCATACTTTAAATTCATTAAGTTATTCGACGAGAACTATATCCTATTCCTCGCGTATTCTCTGTGCCCTTATGTTTCGGATAAACTATTAAACTGATTCTCTCTTTCACTTGTTTAAATAACTGAACTAATGTGAAAATTATTTCCAATGGCTCGATTGTTTATTGAATATTCAGATGATGTGCTTAGTAATAACTATGTAACTTATTTTAAAATAAATTAAAATTATATTGTTCAGTATATATTATGCCTTCAAAAGAAAAGAAAGTATTTGTCATTTTCAGAAAGAATTAAAATTAATGAAATAAATCGGTATTAAAATGTAAGGTAATTAACTTTTAATCATCAAAAATTTACAGTTTCTTCAGTTATTTTAATAGACAGACCAAAAAAATCTAACAGAACTTTTTTAGATATTTCTATATTCCAGCATTCTATGGAAATGAAGCTCTAATGGAAAAATATTTTAGTTATAGCATTTTTTTAATTTAATAGGAAAGTCAAAAAGCGCTACTATGAAAAAAATACCAAATGAGAGGAAAATAAGTTATAAATTTACAGAAACTTGAAATTTTGAATAAAAAGTAATGGCTCTCTAAGAAACTCAATTAAAAATATTAAATCAGAAGGGAAAAAAAGAATTTTTGAGAAAATTTGTTTTGTGTGTGTGTGTGTGAAAATTAATATATTTCAAGTTTTATGTTTCTTTAAAAAGTATTTCCTTCAGTTCATATGTGTGTGCGTGTGTGTTTTTCAGTTCCTACTTATTCATCACACTCTCAATATATTTATTTATTTATTTTTCTTGGTGGAATTTTCATGCGTTAATAAAATACATTTTAAAGCACTCAATCGAGCAGAAGTTTTGCACACATGATTATTTTGAATAACAATACAGTAATTTAACTATAATTAGTAAAAAATAATTAATTAAAACTAATTATTCAAAGAATTACAAATACAACCACGTTGGCATCATTTTTGGCGACTTGTTGGAAGAATATTCTCTGACGTGGCATGTCGTACCTACGCTGAGTTTGGAATTTCAAGCAGTAATAAGTTCAGATATACTGGAACAAGCCTCTGTCTGCTTCTATAAAGAAAGTGTTCAGTTCCGAAAACATGAGGATAAAAATTGTTTCCTGCAAATGCAAGTTTACGAAGCAGAAGTGGAAGACGAAATTGTAGTTCAACATGTTACCAATCCACGAATACGAAGACAACTGTTTGAATTAATCTCCAACTATGAGCTAAAGAAGACCGAAACGACAAATGTGTCCATGAGGATTTTCTTGAAAGACGACATACCGGTTTACCAATTTGCACACCCCTTAGCATTTTCTGATAATCAAGATGTCAACAAGCAAATCGACGAATGGTTAGAACAAGGGATTGTAAGACCAAGCTCATCCGAATATGCGAGTCCAATTGTATTAGTTAAGAAGAAAGATGGTACCACCCGGTTGTGTGTGGATTACAGAAAACTGAACTGGAAATTAGTCAAGGATCGCTTTCCATTGCCGTCGATAGCATATGTATTAGATAAATTACAGGAAGCCAAAGTGTACACAACGTTATATTTAAGAAATGGATTTTTCCATGTTGACATTAATGAAGATTGCAAGCACTTCCTTCGTTGTTCCAGACGGACAATTCGAATATAATAAAGTACCTTTCGGTCTAAGCACCAGCCCCAGCATATTCCAAAGATATGTGTATAATATCTTCAGAGAACTCATGCGGTAAGGCGTTGTAATAATTTACATGGACGATTTGATAATTCCTGCTAAAGATGAGAAAGAAGGTTTAGAAAAACTAAAGAAAGTATTAGAGGTCGCCTCGAAGTATGGCTTAGAAATGAAGTTTAAAAAATATCAATTCCTAAGAAGAAAAGGAGAATTTTTGGGCCACGTCGTCGAAAATGGGACAATATGTCCTTCAATTGCAAAAACAATAGCCGTCAAGAAGTTTCCGGTACCAACGACAGTCAAACAAGTCCAAAGCTTTTTAGTACTCACCGGCTATTTTCGTAAATTTATTCCAGCGTACTCTCAAATAGCGATACCATTAAGTGACCTAACAAGGAAAGACAATCCATTCATGTTCGAGAAACCCCAAATGGAAGCATTCGAAAAACTTAAGAAATTTTTGACTGAAAGTCCAGTATTAAGCCTTTTTCAGCAAGGAAAACCTACCGAATTACATACTGATGCGCGTCAACAAGAACATGGCACCGTTTTACTCCAAGAAGCAGAAGACGGAATATTACATCCTGTCTAATATACACTGGTGTGCAAAAATTAAGGACGAAGTCGAAAAATTAGCATATCAGCTGAACGAAGAGGCAGAGCGGACAGAAAGACCAATCAGGAGATTAAGTAAGGGGATGTACGGTAGCACATGCGCAGATATGCAGGTAGACGTAATGGGGGAGTGTCTGAGTAGTATAAAGCGTGTTGTCGGTGTAAGATCAGTATTTCTGGCAAAGAGATTGCACGCCGTATAGCAGTTAATATCACACCGAGTTGCTGCCTCAGCGAGAAAGGGCGAATAATCTATCTGTTAGACGACATCTGGATGCTCTTACCCGAGGTCGAATCATTGGGAAGTCGGAGGAAGGCCACAGTGTGACAAGTGTGGCTGCAGAGTTCGGAATTGCTCACAGCATCGTTTCACGACTTTGGAGACAATTTCAAACTACAGGAACAGCGATCCGGGGTTCAGTAAAGGTCGTCCACGAGGAAACACACCCGCAGATGACCGGTACATTGTCTTACAGGCCAGAAGAAACAGGCGGCAGACAGCGGGAGAAATCGCTAGACACACGACACAGGCGACTGGACGACCGATATCGCGTTTTACCGTGGCCAGAAGACTGCACGGTGGTGGTCTGTTTGCACGACGCCCTGTATGGTGTGTACCTTTAACGCCTGCCCATCGGAGAAGGCGTTCTCTGTGGTGCCGGGAACACCGGAATTGGAGAGACAATGAATGGGGACGAGTACTCTTTACAGATGAGAGCAGATTCAGTTTGAGTAGCGATTCTCATCGCATACTCATCTGGAAAGAGCGGGGAAGCCGCAATCATCCCTCGAACATCATTGAAAGGGACAGGTATGGAGGTCGCGGTGTTCTCGTTTGGGGAGGCATCATGCTTGGTAGTCGTACAGACCTTCACATCTTCGACGCAGGTTCGGTCAACAGGACCCGTTATTGTAACGAGATTCTTTTTCCATATGAGCGACTTTTTAGAGGCGCTATGGGTCTGCAGTTCCTTTTCATGGACGACAATGCACCATGTCATCGCACAGTAGCTGCCGAACAGCTCTTAGAGAGTGAGGATATTGAACGTATGGATTGGCCGGCACGATCTCCGGATCTCAATCCCATCGAGCATGTATGGGATTTTCTAGGCAGACGCTTGGCAGCTCGTGCCTTACCAACAGTAACGATTCGGGAGCTTCGATTGGCGCTGCAAGACGAATGAGCAGCAATGCCTCAACAATTCATTGACACCCTCATTCTCAGCATGAGAAGACGCTGTGAAACCTGCCTAGCAGTCAGGGGAGATCATATCCCCTACTAAAGACCGGATGTTTCTTGCTGGACACCCATCACAGGGATGTTTCGGCCTTCAGTCGCATTGCGCTCCATGCTACTTTTTCAATCAAGCTTCTTTTTATCCCTCTAATTTCTCTCTTAGTAAGTGTTGCTTACATTACACATGTCCTTACGTATTACGGTATTAAATGTGTTGATTTGGAAAGCTTTTGTACAAAGTTATATTGAAAAAACCGTCTCGTCCTAAATTTTTGCACACCAGTGTATTTCGCCGAAAGCGACTCCAGTGGAAGAAAAATATAGTAGCTATGAACTGGAAGTTCTCGCTGTGGTAAACGCCTTAAAGAAATTTTGCACCTACCTTCTGGGAATTCATTTTAAAATCATAACGGACTGTTCAGCCTTTCAAAAGACTATGGACAAAAAAGATTTAGTTACTCGTATAGCAAGATGGGCATTACTGTTAGAAGAGTATGACTACGAGATTTTACATCGTTCCGGCCAGAGAATGCAACATGTAGACCCTCTGAGCAGGTACCCAGTCACCATAATTACAAGCGATACTCTCACCGCAAGACTACAAAGAGCCCAACAAGAAGACGAAAATATTCAAAATTTAAAGTCACTGATAGGAACAAGTAATGCTACCGACTTTTTCACTAAAAATGTGTGTGAAATATTATACAAATACATTGATGGCCGCGAATTAATAGCTGCACCAAGGGATATGAAAACCGAGCTAATTAAGTTAGCTCATGAGACATAGCCAAAACAGAAGAAATTATAAAATGTGAAATTTTTATACCTAATTTAAGCAAACAAGTACAAAACGGGATCATCAACTGTGTACCTTGTATTCTAGCCAATAAAAAGTGTGGGAAAAAAGGAAGGTTTCCTAAATCCTATTCCTACAGAGGACATGCTATTAAGCACTTATGTAGATTTCATTGAACCTTTGCTGTTTACCAACAAAAGATATCAACATATCCTCACAATAATTGATGCTTTTACTAAGTTTACCTGGCTTTATCCCGTAAAATCCACCACCCTAGAAGATGCCCTAGATAAATTAAAGATACAACAAAAGACTTTCGGCACTCCCAAAAGAATGATAACAGACAAAGGCTCTCCTTTTAACTCCGAAGGATTTGATGATTATTGTACCGAAGAGAACTTCCAAAATCTGCAGATCACCACCGGCGTACCCCGAGGGAACGGTCAAGTGGAGAGAATCCACCGAACTCTAATCCCTGTTTTGACCAAATTGTCAATTGATGATCCTACAAAATGGTACAAATTCGTAGACCGACTCCAAAGAATTCTAAACAGCACCTCCAACCGATGTACCAAGTGGTCTCCATTTGAACTATTGACTGGCGTTACCATGATAAATAAGGAAGACCTTTACCTGAGAAACCTATTAATGGAAGAGATGGTACAAGAATTGTAGGAACAGAGGAACCAACTACGACAAGATGCGAAAAGAAATATTCAGAAGATCCAAGCAGAAAAGAAAAGAACATACGATAGGAAATGCAAGAAGGCACCTAGGTATCAAAAGGGAGACTTAGTGTCCATCCAGAAAACACAATTCAGATCAGGTTTAAAATTAAGGCCTACATTTTTAGAACCATATAAAATAATCGAAGTAAAACCTAGAGATAGGTATAATTTAGAAAGAGTAGGTAACCATGAAGGTCTTAAATTAACCTCTTCTTCTGCCGATTTAATAAAATTTTACTCACCAGGATGAAAGATTAAGCGTTTTTCAATTCATTATTGTGTACTGTGTTTCTCTTTTATTTTTATCTATTGTCACTAGTATTTTTCGTTTACGTGAATTGTATTGTTATTTCTTATGTCTAACTCACATATTGAAAACATTTAATTTCTAATGTTTGTTCATTTATCTAGTGATGTTATAGGCCAAATTATTCTATGTTATGTCAAATCACTGGGGTCAGTGATTCCAGGATGGCTGAACTTGTAGGAAATAGTATTTAATTAGTTTCAAATAATTAGAATGTTTTAAAATTTTCAATATATTTCGAGAGAGAGAGATGTAAGAGATGGCGACCCCAAACAAACCAAATTGAATCTAGAGGCATTTCAATGCCCAATAAAAGAATTCGGAGCGATGACATCAAACGCATATGGTCCCTGAGCCCGAGATAATTTTTTCGCCGGATTTTTTCCACATCGGACACGAACGAAGTAAGGTCGACGTCCTCTTAGCGTCTTTGCCTTCGTAAACAACGAAGACTTTTTCTTTAGGCCTAGAGATTTTTGCCCCTCCCCCCCCCATCTCACAGGTGAATCCTGCTCTCTGTTTGAACTATCTTTTATTTATCTTCTTGCAAATAATTCAAAGCTGTAAATATAGCCTGTTCCTTATCTTAATAAATTAATTGTTCTTTAAATTTAGCTAATGCTTTCTTTCGTCCAAAATTTCATCATTACCCCTAGACACCGTCGCACAAATTTATGCTTATACATATTTATATTAATTGTAACTATTTAATAAAAAGTAGCTAAAATAAAATTTTTCTTTGTTGATCTAAGTAGGAATTGACTTAAATTTTTTTATATTACTTTTTTTTATAGTATTTTAGAATCGATTATTAAAATTACTTTAAATATCAAATTAAATTTATTAGAATTTTAAAAAAGTAACATACACATATTGAAAAACAATTAACAGCTGGAGTCATCCAAGCGTTGTGCTACTTATGTGCCCATCTAAATAGAAAAAAAATGATGTAAAAAGTTATTCTCCATTACATAATGTTTCGAAAAACTCATTGAGTAATAGATGGAACAGTATAAATAAGAAGAAAAATCTTGGGGTGGACTGGATCGCGGACGAACTGTCAAGCTGGATGTATAGCCCCTCCATCTCGGACATATATTAAAAATAGAGAATTTGATGAGTCACGCGTACTTAAAATGCATTTATTCCAATAAAACTGTCAATACAAATGCAAACTGCTGTGAACAGCTCAGCGTAAATGAACGAGACCATTGTTGGCTAGCTGACATTGTAGTATCAAACATATAACCAAAGTTCAAGGGATATGTTAGAAATTTAATGATGATACGCAAAAAGTAATGTTATACCGGTCATACAATCTCAAAATACCTTCTCAATGCAGATTACATACAAACGTCTTATGACGACATTTCTTCTGACTGCACATCTACAAGATACAAAGAAGTCTGTAATTCATATAAGTTTTTCAGCGCAATTTTATAATTATCTATTCATTTTTATTTTCAACATTTTACTGTTCAGCACTAAGAGAATTTATGCATTTAGTCAAACTTCTGGAAAAATACTCAATAAATAGTACGACAAATAGTTACAGAAATTGTAAAAATTTTTAGTGTCAACTACAGGCGCAAACACACGTGTGTGATTGGAATATTTAGAAGAAAAAGTTTTTTTTTTGGTAAGGGAATGTTCCGATTTGCATGACTCCCATAATTCCACATTTCCGCTGAACAAGGCTGAACTACATGATGCCCGTACTATTCTGAACTTCTTTGATTCAGAAAAGGTTCAATTGCTGCTCAATACAGCACGTTCTCTTGATATCGTACCATTTGAAAACACCTGGTCAATATTTGCCGTATGGTTGGCATGCCACCACTCACAATTCACTGCGTTGAATGTATTATGTCATACTACTGACGTTGAATTTATTCTTGCACTCGACCCGCAACCAATCTCTGTTCAACTTCATGTTTAGTCAAATTTGAAACGTTATTGCTTCCAAAGGGAGCTGATTTCTCATGATCTATGCCTACAGATTTTGTACCAGGATTATAGCAATTTAAAAGTTTCTGAAATCAGTAATCTGAGTCATGAGGCAAAGTAGTATTTGGAATCAGTTTATAATAGAGCATAACATTTTCTACTAAAGGATTTTTTTTGAGAGGTATAGAACTTTAAATTGCAATAAAACAACGATGTATTATTCGATTGACATGAATTTTTTTTATTCGAAAGATAATCTTGTGGCATTACATTTTAAATATGATTTCTGGCATAGGACTGCCACGGCTGGCTCGGATGTAGTCCAATCTGGACGTCCAATTTTCGATGACTTTTTCCAACATTTTTGGCCGTATATCGGCAATAACACGGCGAATGTTGTCTTCCAAATGGTCGAGCGTTTGTGGCTTATCCGCATAGAACAATGACTTTACATAGCCCCACAGAAAATAGTCTAGCGGTGTTAAATCACAAGATATTGGACGCCAATTCACAGGTGCAAAACGGGAAATTAGGTGGTCACCAAACGTGTTTTTCAATAAATCGATTGTGGCACGAGCTGTGTGACATGTTGCGCCGTCTTGTTGGAACCCCAGCTCCTAGACATCATGATTGCTCAATTCAGGAATGAAAAAGTTAGTAATCAGGGCTCTATACCGATCACCATTGACTGTAACGTTGTGGCCTTCATCGTTTTTGAAGAAGGATTCCACCAGCCCATAAAGCGCACCAGTCAGTTTTTCTGTATGTAACGGTGTTTCGACATACACTTGTGGATTAGCTTTACTCCAAATGCGGCCGTTTTGTTTGTTGACGTAGTCATTCAACCAGAAGTGCGCTTCATCGCTAAACAAAATTCGCTTATGAAAATCGGGAACAGCGGCAATCTCGTTTTGGGCCCATTCGACGAATCTACGCCTTGCTTGATGATCGTTTTGATGAATTGCCAAACCAAACTGAGAATAAATCACTTGACAGCTGTTAAATCGGTCGCCCTCTTGGAAAGTAATGCCAACTTAAACTTCTATACCTGGAAAAAAAACACTCTTTACTTTGTCTACTTTTTAAAACTTTTTCTCAAAAGTGTTCTGATACCGCCTTTGCCCAGTTGTCAAGGTAACGGTCTCGTGGCCGATGTATCATGATTTCGAGCCTAGTACCACTGATGAACCACCGTGCAGTGGGGGCCGATGCACGTTAAATATGTCGATGCCTCTTGGTGTGGTGTCAAAGTTAGAAGAGAGGGGTGCCAGCTCAGATGTTGCCATCGTCACTTGACTATAGTTCTAAATTACGAGGTACGTCGTTAAAAGCCCTCGAAGAGCTGTAGTGCGACATTAATATTAACTCACTCACTCACTCAAAAGTGTTCTTTGTATTCAAAAGCTGAGAAGTGTAAGCACAGTTAGTACTGTAATTATTTTAAGTTTAAATCATTGTAATTTTAAAAGACGAAGTGGAATATTGTTAGTCTTAATTATTTAAAATGATACAGATGATACTTTAATTAATATCTCATTCTCATTTCTTTTGCAATAGTACCTAGATGGACAACTTTTTTTTGTTCAATTTATAACAGATGTCATATATAAATTTAAACATAATTTCACTATGTAGTATTATTTAGGTAGATAATATAACTTTTTTTAGTAAAAAGCAAACATTCGTGGTAGATAATTACATAACTGTAAAATTTCCAAGCAATTTCTCTTTTTTTAGAATATATACTGGTTACAGATTATTGTAAAATAGTAAAAATTGTGTACATAACACACACACTTAATTTTTGGATAGTTTTGTACATTCTTCGTGAAGATTTAGATTCGTTGAAAAACGTCTCTCTATGCACAAAGAAACCTTTTTGAAACAAGAATTATTCCAATAAATATTTTGAAACATAATTAAAATGATACACTGATAACATAAAACTGATTACACGACTGATAAATTATTCTGGTTAATATTGTTGTGCTTTTACAAGAGAGAAAATATATTTTAATGATCTCTGAAGTAACCGGTATTCCCTAGCTTGTTTCCTTAAAAAATGGTTTTCTAGAAAAATCTTTTCAACCTTGATTCATTCCTGTCAGAAATTAGTGGAAGGATAAAATGAGCAAGTTTTAATATCGAAGTTAAATATTATGATTAATTTAAAATAATTTTTTACTAAGAAATAAACTGAACTATATATCTATTTGAGTTGATAGTTCGATCTTACATTGAATTAAAAACAAATACACCAAAGAGATCTTTCAAATTCCAGCTGTTTGCTTAACTCATGTCATTATAAATAATCTTTAGCAATTTACTAACTAACCCAATTATAATTGTAAACTGTTGTGGGGAATTTGTTTAATGAAAAATTTATAAATATTTATGCCCCATTTTATATAATTACATCATTCATTGCCCACAACTATTCGAATTAAGTACTTTTCTGATAATTAAAAAAAAATTATTTTCCATTCCACCATTCACAATAAATAACTTATTTAGAAATCTACTCCCAGAAGAATTTTTCTAAGTACGTTTTATGCATTATTACAATTAATTGCTTACGGGATGAATATATTCCCTGGAGCATGCATATACCAGTGAATTTCCCTTTCTCTGCTTCAAAAATGCAGACAAGTGATAATTCATAGTATCGCATAATACCTGTCTGCTAAACAGAATTAAAGAACACATTTATATTCAGATTTCTAGGAAGTAATTTCGTTTTTAAAAGAGAATTTTCATTATGCTATTTAAATAATTTTTTTTTCTATTTAATAATGCTAATGGAATTTCTGAACGTGTTTTCGAAATATCCTTGTAAAGAGTGTTTTTTTTCAGGTATAGAAGTTTAAGATGGCATTACTTTCCAAGATGACGACCGATTTAACAGCTGTCAAGTGATTTATTCTCAGTTTGGTTTGGCAATTCATCATGAATAGACTCACGCCTGAACAATGAATCGAATGGGCCCAAAACGAGATTGCCGTTGTTCCCGATTTTCATAAGCGAATTTTGTTTAGCGATGAAGCGCACTTCTGGTTGAATGGCTACGTCAACAAACAAAACTGCCGCATTTGGAGTGAAGCTAATCCACAAGTGTATGTCGAAAGTGTATGTTACATCTAGAAAAACTGATTGTTTGGTGCGCTTTATGGGTTGGTGGAATCCTTCTTCAAAAACGATGAAGGCCACAGCGTTACAGTCAATGGTGATCGGTATAGAGCCATGATTACTGACTTTTTTCATTCCTGAATTGAACAATCATGATGTCCAGGAGCTGTGGTTCCAACAAAACGGCGCAACATGTCACACAGCTCGTGCCACAATCGATTTATTGGAAGACACGTTTGGTGACCGCCTAATTTCACGTTTTGGACCTGTGAATTGATCTCCAAGATCTTATGATTTAACACCGCTAGACTATTTTCTGTGGGGCAATGTAAAGTCATTGGTCTATGCGGATAAGCCACAAACGCTTGACCATTTGGAAGACAACATTCGCCGTGTTATTGCCGATATACGGCCACAAATGGTGGAAAAAGTCATCGAAAATTGGACGTCCAGATTGGACTACATCCGAGCAAGCCGTGGCAGTCCTATGCCAGAAATCATATTTAAAATGTAATGCCATAAGATTATCTTTCGAATAAAAAAATTCTTGTCAATCGAATAATACATCGTTGTTTTATTGCAATTTAATGTTCTATACCTCTAAAAACACCCTCTACAATAATTTCAATTTTTTCCCCAAGCATTTCATTTTAAGAAATGAAAAGTATTTTCATAGAAATTCATTGCAATTCAAAAGTGTTTCACGATAAGTAATAAGATCCTTTCTGATTTAAAGTTCTATGAATATAAAAATACAACTTCCTCTCTTTTTTTTAATTTGTGTATTTTAAAGTTGAAAGTGGAAAAAGCACTATCGACATTTTTTATTAAATTTTTTTAAGGAAAAACAAGCATCATTACTCTATATTTTTAACAATGGATTATAAGAGCATGATGTTAATATTAAAAATATATATTAAAGAACTAAAAATGCCATGCTATACTTCCCAATATTAGTAAACACATATTCTAATCCTTAAAATTAGACGAGGAAAGCTTTAAAAACACCGCGCAAAAATGTGTTTGACTTTGTGAATTTATGTTATTGTTTTAATTCTAGTTTTTTAAAAATGTAATCCAATGTCATTTATTTTTTATAATATTTGTACAGATTTACTTTCATTCACTTAAGCACGCATACACTGAAATCCACGTTATTGTTATATGGCACATCGTATTTGAAGTGTGCACTCCTAATATACCCACATTATTAACAGCCATGTTCTTTCGGAAAATGTCGCGATTTATTTTTATAGAAAATTACAATAGATTTAATTTAAAGAAAATAGCTAAAACACGTAAAATACACAATAATACACGTTAAACCCACAAATATCACGGAATCACACAGCAATACAAATCCGTAGTCATAGAATCCCATTAGGTCAATAAAAACGTCCATTTGTCTTGACTTTCTCTCGTTTCTTTTCTACATATCCTTATACAAGCTGGAGAGCTCATTGTAGAATTTTCTCGAACTCTCTCTCAAAATAATCCTCCTTGACATTTCCGGATTTTTCTGGAGACATCTATTTTTGTCACACTTCAAAAGGTCACTCTTATTCATTTGATATTATAAAAATAAGAATTTCCCCTGCAAACGATCTTTCTCGGAAAAGTGCCATCTAGGTCAGTGTTTCTCAAACTGTGGGGCGCGCCTCCTAGGGGGCCGTGATAACTTAAAAGGGGGCGAGGATATTGAAAAGTCGAAAACAAAATATTGTTTTAAAAATTATTAATTTACTGAAAGAAAACAAACAAAATACATTCTGACATAGTAAAAAATAAAATAATCATTTACACTGATGTATTACACTTATAAATATATCAGTATCGTGCAATGTATTTTATAATTAATTTAACAATACGAAGTTTTGAGCAAGTTTAATAATTACCAGTAAACCCATGGGCTTGTCATATATAAAATTAAAAACAAAAAACGACACTTCTTGAAAGTCTGTACGGTTTATAATTAATACATCATATGCCGATTGAAAATTGCGCTATTCGCTCCACAATGCCACCGTTGAACACGTAGGCGAGCGTGTGTGATGTATTGGAGGGGGGGGGAGAAAAGTAATAAACAAGCAAATCCTCTGATTTATGGATAGCAGTGCACAGAAAATATAGTACTTCGGAAAGACGTATATATACATCCGGGGCAATTAACACACTGGCTGAGTGAGACAGTTATATACACCAGTGGCAGTTATGGGGTTAAAGTCATATTGTGGCTTTAACGTCAAAGTATAGTATTATTGAATTCAAAACATTGTCATTGTATGGGGCGGGGGCACGACGAAAATTATGACTGAATATTGGGTCACCAATATTGAAAGTTTCAGAAGCACTGATCTAGGCAGAAAAGCAACAATGTTCAAAATTTCTGTAACAATATAAACGTATATGTAATAGTAATAATTAGAAATCGATTAAATTATTTTAATTAATGCTAAATAACAGCCAAGAAATTAAAAATAAAACACAGGACAATGTAAAATATCTTTAGTAATATAAAATAAAAAACTCTCAGGCTCAGGAATAAGATAAAAGCATTAACTTTATTTCATTTGGATCCAACTTTTTCTCCATTTATCTACATTTCTAGACTGAGATAAAACAGAGAAAAAATAAATTAAATATAAAAAATATATAAATAAATTAATGAAAAATATTATCGGTTTCCTTTAATAATACTAAAATTGATTTGTAAAAATCTAATTTCCCATAATCCTACATTATTAAAATGCGATCCATTTACTTAGAAGCATGTATTAAGTCAAATATAGTACCAGAATCAATCCGCATATATTTAAATAGCAGGATGTTGGAAAAAAAAAAAAAAATAAAAATCGCACAAGTAATAAAAAGTAACATATATACTTCCCTATGAAGATCCAAAACAGTATAGTGAACAGCATTTTATCGCATAAACTATTTATATTGTAGAAGTTATTTTAATGTATACTTCAATGAAGTCAGCAATATATGTTGCACTTAAAATTATGTAAATATATGTAGTATTTAAATTAGATTTTTGAAAAAAAAGAGACATTGCAAACCTTTAAATAATACATTGAAAAAAAATCGAAAAAATTCAAAAAATGCTAATTTAGAGTGACATATTTGTTATATATATACAGGGTTAGTAGTAGCAAGAATTAAGTTGCACAATTTATAGGGCTCTAGAATCCGTCCTAATGGTCGAAATCTCATAGAATATGCGCCGCGGTAGCCGAGTGGTATAGGTATCGGATCGTGGCTGGCATTGTCACGAGTTCGAGCCCAGTACCACTAAAGGGTGTAGGGCAGCGATGCACGCTAAATATGTCGAGAGCTGAAACGTCCTCCCGTTGGTGTGGTGTGGTACTTAGGAGAGGGAGGTGCCAGCTCAGGTATCGTCCACGTCCCTTGACCCTGGTGCAAAATTACGTTGTCCATCGCCAAAAGCCCTCGTGTAGCTGAACAGTGCGACGTTAATATTCAGTCACTCAATCACTCATAGAATTTTGAACTACAGATAATTCAAATGTCAATGTCATTTAGACCAATAGGATGGATTCTAGAACCCTCTGTGAAGTGGGCAACTTATTTCTTGCTAATTCTGTATATAATTCAAATACCCACTTTTTCTCTTAACTTAATCAAATAATCATAACATTCCTATTATATTCCCAGTGTATTTTCTCCATCTGAAAGTATGTGGGGAGTATCCCGCCTCTTTTCTCGATCTGTATTTAATGCGAAGGGTCGCATAATAGATAACTCTCCAATGCTTATATTATGAAAATAATTTTTTGTTTTATACTCAATTTTTCTCTTGTCATCCTGAAAAATTTAAAAATGAATTCATTACATATATAGATTTAAGTTACACACACAGGTATGTACTCTATTCCACTCCCTTTAAAACTAATAGCTTCTGACGATTTGAGCTTCATAACAATTTTGATTCGTTAAAAAGTCAAAAAAAGGTGCAAGTGTACATTAGAAAGAAGATGAGAAAAAATTCGCAAACGGGTCTTAATACTACTAAAATATTAAAATAGTATATCATAACGAATTATAAATAAATGATATTTATTCAGCTAATTTATACTCAAGAAAAATATTTTTGAACACATTTAGATAAATATTTTGCACAAATTTTTATCACGGAGATATTAAAGCACACGCACACAAATGCGTCTTAATAAGTCTTTATCTAGTTTCTCTTCCTACAATTAAGGTTTTAAAAAAATTTTGGACTTTTTTTTTAGTTTTCTAAAACTTTTCAATTTTATTGACAAAATCTCTTAATATGCACAAGTCAATGAAAACTATATTTTATATTTTCTCTAATAATCTTTTAACACTCTGAAGAACTAATTTTTCCTAATATAAGAAAGTGTAGTTTTTAAAATGTACATTTAGATAATTTTTAATAAATATTGAGGTTATTAAAATTCACACAGCTTTAAAATAGGACTTATTTGATTTTTTTAATGAATGAATATTTTTTATCAGACTAGATCAGTTCCACACAAAATTGTCTGTTTCATTTATTATGCAGTATCCAAAATCAGTTTGATATATAGTACGATTCCTAAAGGTAACTTATTTTAATTATTTTAAAAAATAATTTCTGACATATAAATTATATTTTGCCATTTACTTCTGATTATAAGGAAACTGATCTTAGGGGTCTCTCAATAAATGTTTATCTCTTCATTATGAAATGTAATAGTTAAAAATAGACATATTTAAATTTTGAACAATTATAATAGTAAATTCTTTATATTTATTACAATCTCTAATTGTTTTTAGTACTTGAGTGAATAAGTATTAATTGAGTTTCGAAAGAAAAGAGAAACCCTTGAAAATTGAGAGAATCTATTCAAATTCATAAAAAAGGCAAAATATGTATAAAATAGGATGAAAAAATCCCCCAATTATATAAATTTTAGCTGCTGTAAATGTCCAACGTAAAGATATTAACCATATCTTATAACATAAGACCTAAGATCTAGCTTTTATTTGCTGGTTAATTATACATATTTTATTATTATTAAGTGCTCAAATGATGTTCAGTTAAGAAATTTAATTGCCGAAATAATAAATTAAGCTTATTGGAAGATTCTCGCAAAAACAATTTTAAAAAAGCTATTTTAATACTTTTAGAAACAGTATAAATATGAAATTATGCCTTGTCAAGAAAGAACGAAATCTTTCTTTTATAAAAAATACTATTACTAGATATATTTTTTCCTTTTCCCTTTGATTTCTCTAGATTGTGTGTGCACTAATAATAAATTTCTACTTGGAAACCTAATCCATTTAATCCTTCAAAATCCTCAAAAGCAAGAATACATTTGAAATAAAAAGAAATAATAGTTATTCTTGTCATGAATTATTTTCTTCACTTCTTAAAAGATTTGTCAGGAATTATGCATAGAAAGGATTTTCTTGTAAACAAATATTTTAATATGGACAGAAATGCAGATTATTAGTGTATATTTTAAAAGACTGCTTTTGCTTTCTACTTTTTGTAAGCGATATTTTCACGATAGAACTGGAATTTATTTGACTGGAAATTGAAATTAATTGCTTGCTCCTTGAATAATATTTTAGGTTTTTAACATTATACATTTTATTTATTTTTTCTTTTAAAGAAAAAAAAATGTGATTTTTTGAAACATTATTAAGTTAGAATCTCTTTTTAAATATACTTAGATTTTAAAATATACTTAGTTAACGTATATCTTTCAACAAATTTAATCCAGATGGAATTAAAATAATAACTTTCAATGTCGTCAAATATACCTAAATTCATAGGTTCGCGGTAGCCTACTGCTCATGGGCACGGACTCTTGGCCGGCGTGTCATGAGTTCGAGCCCTAGTGACACGGCAGAACCACCGTGTAGAGGTCCAGTCCTCTCATTGGCGTGGTGTAGAAGGTCGGAAAGGAAGGTGCCAGCTCAAGTTTCAAATTCGTCCAATGTCAACACAACCCCAGTGTTACCTTACAATACAACGTTAATAAGCACTCACTTGTTTGAATTGATAAATCAAACAGAGAGAGAATGTTTTTTTTAATTATAAAAATAGTAAGGATGAGTGTTGTTGTTGTTGCTAATGCCACCTGTCTGACGTAGTCAGAACGAGGCCCACGAAATTCATCGTGGCATGGGCAAGAGGTACGCCTGTCGTTGGCCTTGAGCACCATACAGGTGACAGTGCGATTTAAGCTCAGTGAAACTTCCCCGAAAGGACGATAGATGGCGACACGACCTCTATCTCCACCTCCACAATTTCTGCAAGTGAACTGAAGGGGAGGGAAATATTCTCCAGTTCCTGCGCTAGTGAATAAGCCCACAAGACTACGGACCCACTGATTTAACGAGCACGTACTCCGTGTGCACTCGGAGGGTATTTGGTGACATCGAGCATCGAACCCAGGCCTTTCAGTCTGGAGTCCGATGCTCTAACCACTAGGCTACCCACGGCCCTGAGTGTTGTAAAGTGTTTGAATTACTGCTAAAAAGGATCTCGGTAGAAAACCTAAAGTTTTAGTTCTATTCATAGGGCTTATTTATGTATTCACCTATCAAAGTGTTTCACTTCTTTTCCAACACATTTCTTAACCTTTTGGAGAGTCCGTTATTGTAGAACTCAACAAATAGAAGCGAAAACATTCCTCTACCTCCCTTTTTTTATTGTCTGCTTCCGTAATGCTGTTTTAAGCTTTGGAAAAAAGAAAAAAAGTCCTTGGAGCAAGATCGGGAGCATAAGAAGGATGTGCAACATCGTTTTGATTCCACAACCGCATTTCGAGATGAGTGAGCAGATGCACTGTCATCAAGAAAACGGACACAATTGGTGATTATACCTTGCAAAATCAGTTAATACACATGACATATTAATAATATATTTTTATCGAGTTATATTGATTATTTATCAGTAGAAATTGAATGTTTATTGTAACCATTCATATAATTCTTAAAAGTAATTGAATAAGTCAATGTCAGTTAGTAGTTACTCGGAAGGAAAAATAAAAAATAAGTACAACATTATTTATACAAAAACATGTAAAAATTACGCTAAGAAAGAAATATCAGAAAACTAAAGAAAATTAATAGTATATTTCTTTTGCAAAAAGTGTATTGAAAATGTTATGACATACAATAAAAAAGTTATTAATATTCCGATTTTGATAATTTATAGAAATTTCAAATGTCTGAAAAAATTTTATATTAAAATTCACCATCAACTCAAGGTGAGTTTTAATTTACCATTTTATTTAATCATAACCCCTTCTCTCTTTGAAGTAACCAGAACTCTTATAAAGAATAGTCAACTCATGACACGAGGGAATCGAATTTGTGTATTCAATTACACATGTAATATATTGAAAATACATAACTATTCAAAGAATTCCTTTTATTTTATACTTACTTTATGAAGCAGCCAATATTTTTATTTTCCATGTAATTTCTGGTGATATTATCTGATATGACGATATTTTTTGATGTTATATTTTATTATTTAGTTTTAACATGCTTATCAAATGTGACAAAATTACTCATATTTTTGATAATTTGAAAGAAATTCTTTAACTAAATTTTATAAAATATTTGATAAAAGACCCATAAAGTTATTATCCTGAAATAAGTATTTCAATTTTTTTAATACAACGAGTCGTATTTGATGAATTTTATAGTAAAAAAAATTAAAATTTTCTTTAATATCATCTCAATAAAATCTCATTTCATATTTCCATTTAAAGGTCGTGAAATTTTATGGACTCAAATAGGATGAGTTACAGATTTACCATTGAATTTGTTGTTTACAGATGCAGATTAAATCTAGCAGAACATATTGGAATATCGATTTTTTTTTACGAAGTCGAATCAAGAAATATGCGTCTTCTTTTGTTAGACTCTTAAACAGGTCATGCCATGAAAAGAAAGGTTCTTTGAAGCTATTCAATTTGATCCTGGAACTAAAATGTAGAAAAATAATGTTGTTTTTAAGACGAAATAATAATTTTTTGAGGTAAATTGCTGTTTAATCTGCAACAAAAATGTTTATGTCATGAAGAACGTTTAGAATGAGAAATATTTAAAATCACTGTGGGAAAATCGAATGAAGCATTCATGTTTTTTGATTGGATACAGAACAATATATTACTTAAAATGTAAATAGAAGTACAGTTCTAATTGCAAAAGCAATAAAATACATTCAATATTTTTGGATTAAAAAATCTTTAGCAAATTAAAATTAATTCATGTTTACTGAGCATCTAATACGACACATATTTCTCATTTCTCTTTCTCTTTCGTTTTATAAGAGAGGTGTAGAAATTAAAAACATTGCTGTCTGAGAACTGAATTTTTTAAAGTGGGCTTTAACCTTTTTTTGATTAGCCACCAGCCCTCTTTCCGATTAAATTTTGAATTAAATCCTTGGAGAGGGGGAGGGGTATTACGAATAAAAATTATTAATACCTGATTAATAAAAAAGTTAAGTATCTAAAATGCCTCCAATATATGTAATTATAACTTATTGCAGATTCAGTGATCTAAAACCAAGTTTAGATCATGAAGAACAAAGCCTAATTAGTATCCCTGTTAGCTAGAGTGTTAACACACACACACATATAATTCACGTTAATTTCATTTTAAAAGCTTTTTAATTTGTAATGGTCCTGACTCTCCAGGACTTACGCGTAAATAACTGATTGTTAGCTTATGAGCCTAATGGGGTGTAATCATAACTTAAACACAACAAAGTTGTGTACTTAGCACTTTTTCAATTATTCCTTTTGTAATCACCTCGTACGATATTTCTCCCCTAATCACACGATCCGTCCATGGAAGTCATGTGAGCTTTGGTACTTCCGGTCTGTGTTTCATATAAATGCCGAGATTCTGCAGAAAATTCAAACCGCTTCTTGTTCTCGTCATGTAAAACGCTTTGTATCCTATTTGTGCAATGTGTTTCGTTAAATGTCGTTCATATTTTTGTTTGCGTGTGTGCTAAAGTGTACACCACACACACACACAGATACACGCACACACACACATACCCACACACACAGTTAGCTTACCTACCTAAAGATATGTAATCGCAACATTAACATGTTAAAAATTATATACATATTTGTCTACCAATCTCATGATGCGTCATATGAATGATATGAATTTTGAGACTTCCGGTCTGTTTTTCATATAAAAACTGACATGCGCTTGAAAATTCACCCGCTTCTTGTCCCCATTATGTAAAGCGCAAATATGCTTTTGTGTTCTTTGTTGTGCCGTCTCCTAAGTGTAATAAAAATGGATTGTCCTGGTACAAAAGGATTTCACATCAATCCAACATTCTCTACATGCACTTCAATTGTCTTTCAAATGATCAATAACTAATTAATTAATTAAAAAAAATCGTACCGCTCGCCACGACATATGGTTAAGGAGAAAGAACCATTCGCACAAAAATTGATTTTAATTCTATCAGAATCTAGAATTAAAACTTCAATAGTATGATTTGATACTTTCACGAAAAAAGACCTTATTCACTACAAGTATTTACAGGTACTGTATTATACGAGGAAAATGTTTTCAGACATCCAATTGATTATACAGGATGACTACAGATTAGCTGGGTTAAGAGAATAATTTATTGTAAAAAATTTAAAGTACATATTGTTGAAACGTAGAGAAATAATCCATTTACTCTTATCACAAATGCTCATTATGGCTTCCTTTCGTTACTCTACAAATTTCCCACAGATTTTTCAGTATGTTTCTGTCGATCAAATGAATTGTAGTGCAGATTTTTGGTATTAGTTCAGGAATGAAAGCAGGAAATGGCGGAATATACAACTGATCCTTTACAAAATCCACACGCTGAAATCCAGCTGTGATAGATCTGTTGATCGTAGTGGCTATTAAATGACACCTACACGACCGATCCGAGCTGTTCATCAACATTGAGGTAAGATGTAACGTCGTTGTGGAAATGACAAGACGCTCCATCCTGTTGAAAAAAATGTGTCATGTTACAATAGTTTATCTTTTCCAGGCTTTCTTCTTGTATTCTCGAACAAAATTTCGTCATACTTGCATAATAGAATAGTTTTCATGAAATTCGATAATGCTTCTTTTTGTTACTCTGTAAATGTCCCACAAGTTGGTCAGCATGTTTCCATCGATCAAATTAATTGCAGCGCAGACTCTTGGTATTAGTTCAGGAATGGAAGCAGGAAATGGCGGAATAAACAACTGATCCCTTACAAAAGCCATACGCTGAAATCCAGCTGTGAAAGATCTGTTGATCGTAGTGGCCATTAAATAACACTTCCACGACCAATCAAAGCTAGTACATCAGCAAGATGGTAAGCATCAGGTAAGACGTGGCGTCGTTTTGGTAGTGACTAGACGGTCTATCCTGTTGAAAAATGTGTTACTTTATAATAGTTTCTCTTTTCTGTGCCTTCTTTATATTCTCGAACAAAATTTCGTCGTATTTGCATAGTAGAACAATTTATTTCGGCCGTAGGTAGCCTAGTGGTTAAAGCATTGGACTCCAGACTGGAAGGCCTGGGTTCGATGCCCGATACCACCAAATACCCTCCGAATACACATGGAGTACATGCTCGTTAAATCAGTGGGTCCGTAGCCTTGTGGGCTGAGTAACGCACGCAAAGATTGGAGAATATTTCCCTCCCCTTCAGTTTCCATGCAAAAATTGTGGAGGTGGAGATAGAGGTGGTGTCACCATCTATCGTCCCTTCGGGGAATTTCGCCGAGCTAAATCGTACTGTCACCTGTATGGTGCTGAAGGCCAACGACAGGCGTACCTCTAGCCCCATGCCACGATGAATTTCGTGGGTCTCGATCTGACTACGTTAGATAGGTGACATTAGAAACAACAACAACAGAACAATTTTCATGAAACCAAAGACAGTATTTCTCTTTCTTTTCCCACCGTCGTACGCGTCCATTATCGAAAAGCTGAACAAAGAATTATTTCCGATCGTTAAAAGATAGTGGCTGTTTCATACACTCCTCACTTAACTGTAACTGAGTGCGCCATACTTTCCCGCCTTCCTACCCCAACGGAAACTTCGAAACCGGTACCGGGACAATTCTGTAAAACTAAAAACGCAACGGATAGACGCAAGGTCTTGTCCGCATCAATCCGCAGCACCTTCAAAGATGTAATTTTCATTAAACCGCATTACTACCTAAGTGTAAACTTTAACTGTAAACATTTATTTTCTTGTAATATAAACATAAGTACTATCTCCATCTCTGGCTGTTATTCGAACTCAACCAACGGCATCATTTTGGTCGAAGAGATTCGTCAACGATTCAGAGAAACAAGAGATAAGTACTATTTTATATTTTCATTCAACGTTTGACTTTGGTTTCTCTTACTGATTCATTCCATCCATATTTCGTTTTATCAATTAATGGATGCCGAAACGGCTACAGTGCTTCGCGGCAGAGCGAAGGCTGCACTTACAAGAACTATAAATTTCATTGATAAAAATGATCAAACTTTTGACAAAAATGATATACTCAACAAGTTAGAGAAACTTGAATTAACTTATACGGAATTTGAGATAAAGCGGATGCTGCTTTACCTATCGAATTCTCTGAAATGGAAGAATTCGAAACAAAATATTACGAAACCAAAGCCAAGCTACAGAATATCTTAGAAAATTTATCTGTGAGAACATATGTATATAATAATAATTCTGATGTCTTTGAAAATGTCTCAAATATGAACTCTAGCAATTTTAAGTTACCAAAAATTAATATTGAGCGTTTTTCTGGTGATTATAAAGATTGACCTTCATTTAAAGATTTATATGTATCATTAGTGCATGATAATATGTGTTTATCAAATATACAAAAATTTCAATATCTTAGAGGTTTATTACTGTCAGAACCAGCAAATATAATTAAGCATATTCCTATTACTGAAACTGCTTATAACGAAGCTTGGGAAAAATTATTAGCCCGTTATGATAAAAAGAAGCAAATCATTTTTTCACTTATTAAAATATTCATGGAACAGCCTTCTTTTAACGATACTAACTCTCACAACTTACGCAACATAGCAGATACTTCCGACGAAGTAATTAGAGGTCTTAAATCTATTGATACTAAAGCAGAGTCTAGAGATGTGTGGTTGATTTACATTTTGTGTTACAAAAGGTTGATCCTAAAACGCGCCAAGAATGGGCGCAATTCTCAAATAATATTGATTTTCCCACATTTGAAGCATTTATAGAATTTTTAAGTAGCAGATGTACATATTTAGAACTATATAATGAAAATGTTACTTATGAAAAGCAACCTTATATTAATAAATCGAAATTTAACAATAGTTTAAAATGTTCTTGTTGTAAAATGAATCATCTTGTTTTCAAATGTTCTAAATTTAAAGAAATGTCTATTAAAGAGCGTAAACAACTTGTTAATAAACAAAAATTATGTATGAACTGTTTATCTGATAGGCACACTGAGTCACATTGTAATTCAACTTTTACTTGCCGCTTTTGTAATAAAAGGCATCATTCGCTATTACATGATAATTTTAAAAATTACGCAATGTCAGCAAATAAATCTCATCGTGCTGAAGGTCAAAACCAGACAGGAAATGATACTAATCAAAACAAAGAAGTTGCAGTTTCCGTGAACTCTATACAAACATATTTTTCTTTATTACCAACTTTAAGCGTTAACATTAAAAATATTTTGGGGGAGAACTGTCAAATTCGAGTTAAGGCGGACAGCGGAAGTGAATCAACATTCATTTCGGAAAAATGTTTACAACTGCTAGGCCTGAAAAGAAAAAACGCTAGATTTCAAATTAAAGGATTGCAAGATTCTAAAATCGCGATGACTAGAGGGTGTGTTGAAATAGATTTAGTATCGTTACATGACCCCAAGGTCAAACTACCAGTTAAAGCATATGTTTTGGAAAAACTAACTGCTCCGTTACCAACGGAAAAATAAATGAAACACATTTCTCTCATTTAAAAATGCCTGCTTAGCGGATCCGAAATTTTTATCCCAAACAATATCGATATGATTCTCGGATCTGACTACTTTTTTCTATTTTGCTTTCTGGGCAAATTACTTGCTCTCAAAGTAATTTAATCGCTCAAAATTCCATTTTTAGTTTCCTAATTTCAGGCAAATTAACTGATTCTTTAAACTCAAATTCAATGCTAAATCTTCACATTAATAGTACAAATATTGACAATCAATTAAAGCAATTTTGGGAATTAGAAGAAATTCCCAACGTAAAGGATAAAATCTTAACTTCTGAAGAGCAATTTGTGGAAACACATTTTCAAAATACTTATGCATGTAATTCCGAAGGACGCTTTATTGTAAAACTCCCATTTTATAAATCAAATTCAGAATTGGGAGACTCAAAACCCGCAGCAATTTCTCGCTTATTAGCAATGGAGCGGAAATTTAAAATAACCCAGATTTTGAAAAACAATACAAAGAGAATTCATGAACGAATACGAATCTCTAGGTCACATGAGCTTAGTAAACTCCAGATCCCATACTTCCAAAGATAAGATTTTTTTACCTCATCACGCCGTTATCAAGCCATCCAGCACTACAACAAAGTTAAGAGTAGTTTTTGACGCATCTCTCTCTCTCTCTCTTGCAAAACCATAAATGGTACGTCATTAAATTCTCTGCTAGGAGTAGGTCCCAAATTACAAAGGGATATTTTTGAAATATTGCTTAATTTTAGAATTCCTAGAATTGTGTTTACAGCGGACATTGAAAAAATGTACCGTCAAATTTTAGTAGCTGATGAAGATCAGAAATACCAACAAATTCTTTGGAGAAATAACTCTAATGAAAACATTCGCACATACAAGCTAAAAACTGTCACCTACGGTTTAGCCTCAGCTTCCTTTTTGGCCACTAGGTGTATTAAGCAAATCGCTCTCGATGATAAAGATAATTCCAACCTCTCCCGAGTTTTACAGGAAGATATTTATATGGATGATTTACTATCAGGAGCAGATACGCCAAATAACGCAATCTCCATTTGCAAGGACATTGCTCATGTTTTGAGTACTCGCGGATTTCATTTAAGAAAATGGAATTCTAATTCCACCGAATTTCTCGCTCAATTTTCAGAACATAGTTCTCATGATACACGAGTTGAATTTTCCAAAGATTCTAATGAAAGTTCCAAAGTATTAGGCTTATTTTGGAATTCATCCAATGACACTTTTGGTTTCCAACCATCGCTTGAACTTACACCACCACTCACAAAGAGACGTATTTTATCTGAATCTTCCAAAATTTTCGATCCTTTAGAACTTCTTTCACCTTGTACAGTATTCATGAAGATATTTTATCAAAAACTTTGGCTTACAAAAACAGATTGGGATTCTCCCATTCCACAACAATTAACAGAGGATTGGCTTAAGTTTCAAAAGGCCTTTAATGCAATCAACTACCTCACTGTTCCTAGATGGGTCATCCTTACAGCAGACAACACAGTAGAATTGCATGGTTTTGCAGATGCTTCTTCATTAGCTTATGCTGCTGCAATCTACTGTCGGCAGAAACACAACAGCAAAATAAAGGTTCAACTACTTATATCAAAAACTAAAGTAGCCCCTGTCAAACAAGTTTCCATTCCTCGATTGGAGTTGTGCGGTGCACATTTACTATCCAAGCTATTTAAATCGGTCTTACGGACATTAAAACATTATACCTTTGATGTATTCGCTTGGACGGATTCTAAAATAGTTCTCTCCTGGCTGTCTAGTCACCCTCGCAAATGGAAAACTTTCGTAGCAAATAGAACATCAGAAATCATGGAAGTTCTACCTACAAAGCATTGGAGACATGTGCCTTCTAAGGAAAATCTCGCAGATATTGCAATCCGAGGTATTGATCCTAAATGCCTACCAAATTGCAAGTTATGGTGGCAAGGACCACCCTGGCTAAGGCTAGAAACTTCTAGTTGGCCCAAGGCTGAATACAGTTGCGATGAGGCTTCCAATGAGGTAAAAGCGGAACAAAAATCAGTCTCCATCTTCAATCTGTTTACTCACACATCAAATGATGTAATTCATGGTTTATTCGAACATTACTCTTCACTCACCAAAATAATTCGCATTTTTGCTTATTGCCATAGATTTATTAAAAACTGTAAAAGATAGCATGTCAAGGATTATCGATCAGTTCATCCCATATTAATACTACTTCACTTACCTTTTCGGAAACCAAAACCCCTGAAGAAACCATCATTCGTTGGGTTCAAGGTTTCTACTTTCAGGAAGAAATACGAAGCATTAAGAAACAGATTTCTCTGCCACCCAAAAGTCCATTACGTTCCCTCCATCCATTCATAGATGAACATGGTTTAGTACGGGTGGGAGGGAGATTGCAAAATTCCCAGCTTCGATTCAATTCCAAGCATCCTATCATACTTCCTTCTCAGCACAGTATTAGTGAACTCCTTATCAAGGAACAACACATCGCTCATTTACATGCTGGGCCGACTTTGTTAGCTCACGTTCTTCGACAGTCCCATTGGATCGTAGGAAGTAGAAAATTAATTAACAAATGTATTCGAAAATGCTTAAAGTGTAACAAATTCAAAACATCCACCACAACACCACAACTGATGGGCAATTTACCAAAACACCGTGTCACGCTGGAGAGACCTTTCTTCAGTTGCGATATTGATTATGCTGGTCCTGTACTGATTAAATGCAACAAAGATCGAGGGACTAAATCTACAAAGGGTTACATTGCTTTATTTGTATGCTTAGCAACTAAAGCTGTTCATATTGAAGCAGTAGGAGACTTAACAACTGATTCCTTCATAGCTGCACTTCGTCGTTTTAGTGCTCGTCGTGGTGCTCCCCGCCACATTTATAGTGACAATGGAACCAATTTTGTTGGAGCTCGTCGAAAACTTGACGAAATACGGAAGTTATGGCTTTCTTTACCAACTAATGAAGCCATCTCTTACTACTTATCCAAATCTTCAATAGATTGGCACTTTATTCCACCCTCATCACCACATTTTGGAGGTATTTGGGAATCAGGAATTCGATCCGTCAAATTTCATCTGAAGAGAGTATTGGGAGAAACCATATTATTTTTTGAAGAGTTAACAACCTTGCTCACACAAATCGAAAGATTACTAAATTCCAGGCCTCTCTCCCACGTTAATGACTCTGACATAGAATGCATATCTACGCTCACACCTTCACATTTTCTTACAGGTGATGTTCTTCTTTCAGTTCCAGAGGAGCTTCCTTCAACCTCCAAACACAGAGATCGTTGGGAGTTGCTACAGAACATAAAACGGGGCTTTTGGAAGAAGTGGAGCTCCGAATTTATCTCTTCCTTACAACCTCGCAAGCAATGGCAGGACGCACAACCAAACTTGAAGGAAGATGACATCGTATTGATCAAAGAGGAGGGTCCTCCTGGTACATGGCCAATGGCTCGAGTTCTTCAAGTGCATCCAGGCAACGACGGACTGGTTCGAGTTGCAACTGTGAAAACCCAAAACTCAGTGTTAAAACGACCTGTTCATAAACTTCACAAACTTCCTATATATCCGAACTAGTTCGTATATAGGGTGGGAGTATGTTTCCTACACTCCTCACTTAACTGTAACTGAATGCGCCATACTTTCCCGCCTTCCTACCCCAACGGAAACTTTTTGGAACCCCGTACCGGGACATTCTGTAAACTGAAACGCAACGGACAGACGCAAGGTCTTGTCCGCATCAATCCGCAGCACCTTCAAGGGTGTAATTTTCATTTAACCGCATTATTACCTTTTAGTGTAAACTTTAACTGTAAATATTTATTTTCTTGTAATATAAACATAAGTACTATCTCCATCTCTGGCTATTATTCGAACTCAACCAACGGCAACAGTGGCATTTATGAAAACCTTAACCTAACACCATCCATTAAACTTAGGATATATTACTACTAATATGACTCTAAACAGATTTATTTAATTTAACATTTCATTAGTTCTTAGCTTATGAAATTACCCAACTAATTTGCGGAAACCCTGTATATTTCTTAGAAGGCCCTAAATGCAAATGCGCAGAAGCTTAAGCGCAATGAGTCTCATATACTGTAAATTTTTATGCGGTTTACTTAAATTGTTCCTTTATACAGATGTGAATTCCCAAATATTTAATAGTTATTGTGAGAAAATATTGTCAAAGAGTTTAAAAGCCATATTGTGGTTTAAAATCTCATAAATACCATTTGATATTTTAGAAAACATTTCGATTCAGATTTTGTATAATCCGATTACTTTTTAAGCTTTGAGTACATTTTAAAAACAATTATATTCTCAATCGTTAAAGCATGAAAGTTTCAGCTTTGCACTTCTAATTCATAAGCAAAAAATACTTTTTTGTTTGCATTTCTAATTTTTTCTCAAAATTTATATTTGTTGGAAAGTATAAAAAGGTTTCTTTTAATTTATAATTCTCAATTGTTATATTAAGTTTAATTTCACTGAAGCTGAATTAAACATTTTTACGAACGAAAAAAAAGAGACAGACATGAACAAGATAATTGAGTTTTAAGACATTAAAACTTGAAAAGTATACCCCTTAAAAAAGGAAAACTGTTTTGAGATGTTGTTATTGATGAACTCCTTAAATAATATTCAATACTAATAAAATTAAACAAATAAAACGTTACCAATTAATTTGATTTATTTATTCAATCAAATCGTAAAGAGCTCCTTTAATTTAGGGAAATAAAATAAAATCCTGGCAATTGAAATATGTATTTAGAGCTTTTTTTTCAACAGATGCAATAGTATAGGTTTATTAATCTGCCCAATTTAAATTATAAAAAGAAATGTCAAAAAATGAAGCACAAGAGCCGATACAGGGTTTCATACAAATGAAACTGAATTACTCATAAATATTTTGAAGTACTCATGATTAAAGACGAAATTTTAATGATTTCTGTAATATTGTCGTTGAATTTGAAGATCTGTTAATGAACAACAAAATGGTACATAATCTTGAGACATAAATAATACTAAAATTAATCAAATTTTGGAAACTAAAAACTAATGTTTGTTATGCTTGTATTCTTTGTGATGAGGGCTTTTAGAATTAATACAAAAACATAATTAATTAAAAGGAAATTTAATATCATTCTTAAATTAAAAAATCTTTTTGTTTGTAAAGTTAATTTTTCATTTGAAGCTCTATACGACTAAAACAAATAATTCTTTAATAAGGTTACAAAAACTTGAAATAATGTTTCTTTATTTAAACTGAGGAAATATCATTCAAAAGGATTAAATTAAATTACTTATTTTTTTCTCAAGGAAGAGATTTTCAATAAAAAATATTCCAAACGAATTGCAAGAGGTCTGAAAAAGCTATTCTCTAGATTTATTTAATTACAACTATTTACAACATTCATTTTTTAATTTTAATTGCATTATTGAATATTTCTTTCTTTTCTTGTTTTGATACAGGAATTCAATTTTTAAACTTACCTTTGGAAATCATAAAAAAATGAAAAATGAAAGAATCGAATGACATTGAAATAATCATGTTGTTTTCCTGTTTACGACAAGAACTCTCTTTTTCTATTTAATTTTTTCTTTCCTTTGAAATACTGTAAAGTTGCTTCAATTTCTCAATTTGAATTCAATTTATTTATGAACAAATATTATTTTTTTGACACACACATGTTTAGATTTATAAACCCGAAACATACCAGATTCCTTGAAAAATTTAATATCTTTAAGGAATTCAATGATATCAATCTTTAGGGTAATCAGAAATTTCACTTTTTCGGTCTTCATACAAATAATAAATTATTGATACATATGCAGTATATACTCTATAATTCTAGGAAATAAATTCGAATGATCTCCAAAGAACTCAGAAATGAATTCCGTTTTCTTTGTAGTTCAAATTCTCTGGTTTTGGAGTTTGTTATACTGAAAGATTTTCTGATCCATTTGTGAAGTAATATATAGAAAGGGTAACAAAATTCATTTTTCAAACGGGGAAATTTTGTATGGGTTTTAAGACTTTTGAAATGATCGTTTTTTGCCGACATATCTCTTTAAACATATCTTATTTTTATCCCTTTTTCGAAGAAAACATACATGCTTATGATGTATTATTATATATTTATATTTTAAAATAAAATAATAAATATAATATATATTTATATTTTTTATAATAAAATAATATATATATACATAATATATATTTATAATTTATTTTAAAATAATATATTAATATTATATTTATACTTGGATTTTAAGTTATATTAATGTATAAGTATTATTTTTTGTGTTGTATTGTTACATTAAAATGATATTATGATATTTGTAACTTTAAAATTAATTTTTTTCCTTATTTATTTAGCTTTGGAGTTGTGTTTTGGTTCTTAATAAAGTATAAAAGATAATTATTTCTTGTATATAATAAATTTTAAAACTCTTGTCTTAAGCTCAATATACAGTTAATAAGAATAAGAGATAAAGTACAAGAAAAATTCTACTTTGATTTAATAATTATTCAATATCTATTTCAATGTAGCAGAATAATCTGTAAAACACAATTTTGAATTTTTCTTTAACGTAAGAGTTTTACTCGAATACGTGAAGGAAATTTATCATTGAACTGATGAATGAAAATAAGAAAGAGAGACTTCGATGATAATTAATTAAGTTTAAGTTGAAAATGCCAGTTAAATAATTTCATAAAACTTAAACTTTGAGCAATCAATAATGATTTAAAATTTATTTGGGGAACGGTTTCTGATTTTAAAATGTGATTTAGATAAACTTTTTTATTAGAAAAATTTCATAAATGATGCAAAAAAAACTTAAATCAAATTTCTGAAACATTTTTTGTGAACCTCCAAGGTTCTAGCCAATATTCTATTGATGAAATAGTATTTGAAGTTTATATATTCTCCTTTAATACATTCAAGGGATATCAGGAAATAATTTGCCTTAAATTTGATTGAATAATTGTTAAAATAATTATTTACAAAATTGCTGTACACAAATAAATTTATCATCTCTTACTTTTATGCTGCTTTTCTGTTTTTGAATTCCCAAATTTCTTATAATATTTTTTTCCTTATCATTTCGACCACCATTCCATTTTTTGAGTGTTGACATTTCATTTCTAGGAAAATATCTTTACATAAATCAAATGCTTATTTTATACATTTTCAAAGATTTTATTTCTTCCATTTATTGTGCATATATTGTACATTATAAATGAAATGATGTTTTGAAAACAAAGCTGTTGTTCAGTTTTTAATGTTATGTTTGTAGAATTATTAATAGATTATTTTGAATTCTGAAATAATCTTACAAACAGGAAAATATTACAGATTACAAATTATTTTTACAAAAACACATTGTTCATTTACTACTGAAAAATTCATGCACGTTATTTATTTAGTATATTTTGAAGATTTAATAGTTACACTGGAAATTATTTTTGAATTGAGATAAATATTAATGTATGGAAATATAAGTCAGACTAGAATGGAGACAAATCGACCGTTTTCATAAATGTTTACATCGTAAATTGAATTCTTATAATTCATAAAGAGAATTTGAAAACAAATTCATGTTTTATATTAGTATAAGAAACATTACCATATTTATTAAATTATGTTTGGAAAGATATGCAGGATTATAATTAGAAATCATACACATCATCATATTCTTTAGATCTTCTACGTATTAAATTAACTTTGAATTATTCATTTTAAGATATGTATGGTGTGATTATAAATAAAAGTCCCATTATTTTTCAAAGGTTGTATATAAAGAACTACTCAGAATTACTTGTGTTTTAATCTGAATTAAAAGGAATTTATTTGACATAAGAAACCAATAGCTCCAAATTTATCAACGGGTGGAGCTGAATTTTTGTCAAGAAATTGGGAAATTTATCAATAGAAAGCATTTACGTCATAATAAGTACACAGCTTTGGTCACTGTTCGTATTGAAATCACATTACGTCATTACGTTAGTCTCAATTATATCATGTATACTGTTTAATATGTATGTATGATTTTAAATGATAAGGAATATAAATATATTCCAATCAATGGGTTACATCCTCTCCACTAAATGGCCATACAAGCTAACATATGTACGCCCCCTTCGCGTACGCAAGTTTTTTTTTGTTTTTTTGCAAGGGAATAAATTAGAGAGAGGAAAAAGTTAGAAGGAACGAAATAGTTCGGTTGGTGTGGTGAATGAGCTGAGCGACAGTTCTGGGTGTGGTCTCTCTTAATAACGTAAAAGATCCTAAAATATTTGATAATGTTCTGTTTTATTTGCAATATATAATGTAAATATTTTAATGAAATTGATTAAATAGTAAATTTACATTAATCAGCTTTTTTGCATTTAATTAATAACCCTTGAACACCATAAAAAACTCCTAGGCACCAATAAAAAACCATCAGTATAAACAGGGGCGGCTCTAGGACAAACAGGAACCCTGCCCGGTGCGGCAAATTTTAAGGGCGGCATTTGGATCGAGTTTAAAAAATATTTTTTTTGTTACAAACAAATTTGATATATTTTCTTAAATACCATCGAGTGTGAATTTGGTATTTCATTTAACGTATCTTATTTCTTTATTTTGTAATCTGTATGTTAAATGTCAACTTTCTTTTATCTTGGAACTTGATGGGTTCGAGATGAGAGTATATGTTAAATCATGAAATTTGATATATTTACATATTTTTCACTTGAAACTTTCTTTCCATCCATGAGTGGGGTCACAAAGGACATTCCGTTCACCCATAAGATGTCCGATGTCAGCTATCCAAAAGGGGACAGGGGTAATAAGAGTTTTTGATAGATAGAAAGCCACATGAGGTGTTTTATTTTAGTCTTGAGTGTATTTACTATAGGTTGAAATAAACGCTTGTAAACCCCATTAGCACTGCTGAAAAGGGATATTTCTTCTATTACATTTTACGCGTTTGAAATAATAACAGTTAATTATGTCCTTAATTTTTAATTATTTTGTATTTTTTAAAACTTTATATATATATATATATATATATATATATATATATATATATATATATAATGTTTGCTTTGGAGAGAGGGGCGGCATTTTCCATTTTTGTCCGGGGCGGCAAAACTGCTAGAGCCGGCCCTGGTATAAGTAATATATACCTCTACATGTACGATACTTCCTAGATTTTTCCTTAAGAAATTTTGTAACAATTTTCTATTCACGATGTCTGTTCTCTTTTACTCGGGCTTTTTTCTGTTCAGCGAAATTGGCCCTTAAAGCTTGAACAACCGAATTCCGAAAATGAATGTCCCTACTAAAAAGCACATAAATATCCAGAGATGTAGATATTTGAAGATGTTTGTGGACACCATAACCACACTAGTGAGCTCCAGAATTATAGTCGCGTAACTTTTTGAAGTCAGAATACCTTGAAGGAGTTTTCTTTGGTAAGTTTATAAGAGGTTACATTTCCTTTAAGATTCCTTAAGGTTAAGATCCTTTCTTATCGTTCAGCTTGTCTTGTTCGCATATCGTGTACTCATCTCTAACGTTTAAATAAATAAAAGTAAATTATTGTAACTACCCGTTTGTAATCATCTCGTGCTCTATTTAATGGCTTCTATATCCATACTGAAATCCAATCCACCTGGGAACCTTACCGATCAACGACATCTCCTCCTCAGCCAACATGAGGAGGAAGTACCACGAAAATATAATAGATAAAAAAATTACTGGTAGTTTGCGTAAAAGACATTCAGTTCTTCATACAGTTGTTCATTGATGGTATAGATGCAAGTAAGAGAAATCACAAGAATTAGTTTAAAAAAGAAGGAATAACTCAATAACAAACACTGCACTAATCCCGCACCACACAGTGAGCTTTTGCTCATATTCTGCAAGCTTTCTAAGAACGATATATATTGGAGAGTATTGGCAGAACGTTACAGATGAAAACAAGCTTTGTCTGGTCCATAAAATGTTCCTTGTGGACGTGCATTGTCCACTTTCATCTAATCCAGTAATTGTAGGGTGAAAGTTCTTCGTGTTGGTACATCACTAGGAAAAAGCTCATGAACGTGCGTAATTTGGAATGAACAACACAACAGGATGTTAAGTAAAATTTTAAGAATGTGACGAAATTGATTGAATATTAACGAAATAGTCCAGTCAATGTTGCTCTCTATCATATCCATCACATCTGACATTATAGGGTACGTTTGCGTGAGTCTGGGCAACCTATCGGACGTCTGCGCAAAACATGTAAAAATGCTTTTCCTCGTACAATTCCAGTCAGTTTTGGTCGACTCGATACTCCTATAGCTACCGAATCTAGCTTGAATGTACATATTTTTTAATTTACACGTTAATTGTAATTCACGGTAATTAACTATTTACGGCAGTAGATTAAAACAATATCATAGATACATTTTTAAGTCGTAAGTAAACATTCGATGATAATAAAGAACCAACAAGTACACAGACGAACGAGCATGGTTCCGAAAATTAAATCAAGGCGATATTCTCAAAATTACTTAAATTTTGGATTTACCACTACTGAAGTAAATGATGGAAAAAAAGCCCTAGCTCGATATGTGTTAAAACTTACAAATCTGTAGAACAACATGTGAAAGTTGTTTTTAACACATGTAAAATCATTTAGCTATGTTGGCAAAGAATTTTAAAAAGTATTTTCTGGATGAGGACAGCTTGGTAGCAAGTTACGAGGGGATTAGGGATCCATTTCAAGATACTCCAGAAGGACTCTCAACTTCCGAAGAAGAAATCTTCATAGATTTCACATCCAGTGAAAAATTAAAAGTTAATTTTGTAATAAATCGATCTTTGAATTTTGGGTAGAGGTGGATGAGGAATTATCTGTACTGAAAACAAAAGCACTTCGTATACTATTGCCATTTTCAACATCCTACCTTTGTTAAACCGGATTTTCTGCGGCGGATGCTTTGAAGACAAAATATAGATCTCAGATAAATATAGAAAAATAACTATTTAAGTGTCAAATTCTCATATTATAAACCTTCCTTTGAAAAACTTTCCTCTACAAGACCAGCCCGTGGAAGCCCCTAATAATTATTAAACTTGTTCTTAATTTAGTAATAAGATTGATTGAATGATTGATTGAATATTAACGTCGCACTGTTCAGCTACACGAGGGCTTTTGGCGACGGCCCACGTAATTTTGAACCGTGGTCAAGTGACGTGGATGACAACTGAGCTGGCACCCCCTCTCCTAACTACCACACCACACCAACGGGAGGACGTTTCAGCTCTCGACAGATTTAACGTGCATCGCTGCCCTACACGGCGGGTCTATAGTGGTACTGGGCTCGAACTCGTGACAAGGCAAGCCACGGTGGTCCGATACCTATACCACTCGGCTACCGCAGGCACAAGAATGTGACTGAAAGACATGTCTTAAGTTCGGGCAAGTCATCGGACATTACATGTTCCTGTACCAATGCTAGTTTTTTCTTGCAGTGCTACAGCCACATCTATTGACTACGAATCAATTATTTTGATAGATTTCACTTTAAACCGACTGCCACCGGTCTCTTCGAAATTCTGAGTCACCTTAAGCAGATCTTTAAGAGACATTGAGTGAAAGACTTTCCTTACACTGATTAATGCACGAAACTTCGTCATAGTAATGATATTCACCAGCGTTTCTCAAACTGTGGGGCACCCCCTCAGGGGGGTGATAAACCAACAAGGGGAGCGCGAGCATATCGAAACATCGAAAATAAACCGTTATTTAAAATTTATTTATTGAAAGGAAACAAAATAAAAAATAAAATACGCATTTAGACTGATATAATATATTTATAAATTTATCAGTACTACGCAATGTATTTGGTATTTAATTTAACAACACCAAGCTAAGAGCAAGTTTAACAATCACCAGTGACTCCATGGGCTTGTCAAATATAAAATTATATAAAAAAATGTAGTACTGATCTTGATAGTTTGTACGGTTTGTAATTAAATTCGTATTGTACATTTCAGTCGAAGTACATTATTATTATTGAATTTGATGCATTGTTATTGTTTGGATGAAGGAGGGGGGAGGCACGAAGAAAATTATGACTTAAAATTGGGTCTTAGGTATCGAAACTTTGAGTAGGACTGACGTACACCCTTCTTTGTAAACAGTATTAAATACAAAGCCAAATTTTTCATTGATAGAGTCAATATGAGCTTTACAGATGCAAAATAACAGGAACTGAAATGATTCGTATGTCTTATCTTTTAATGAGCATTTTACGATGAGTACAGGTCCATCTATTGATAAAATTTCAAACTATTTTTCTTTCACCAGGAAAAAAAAACTTCACGTATATTCAGGTCAAATTGCAGGTATTACTTACAGTCTCTACTTATTATCTGACCGATAGTTCTTTTTCATCAACCTTTTGAATAATTAAATGGAACTTAATGGAGTAATTACAATTAAATGGAACTTTACCTTACAATTGCTCTGTGTAAAAATGCTACAGTGTTTCAACTTTCATTGCATTCTTTTATTCTTGCGAGGATGGTAAGAAATTCTAGCACCCCCACACGAACTGCATTCAAAAAGAAGATAAGGGATTATATGCATATAGTAAATTAAGATTATATTTAATCATTATACAAGAAACAAAATTATTCTAAATTGAGTAAGAACTTTATAAAATACTATCATAACTATATATTTTATATATCCCAAATATATTCTCTTCCCTATAATTATTTTGCTCTAAATTACATTTTGTTTCTTAATTTGAATATTTTCTTTTGTCTTCTTTTATTAAAATAGAATATAAAACAGAAGTAGTATCGAATTCGCCATCACGAACTTGTATGCTTGTACTGTTTGAGAGAATTTTTCTTTCTTTTCAAAACGCTACAAAAACAAAGAAAGGAAAAACTGTACTACTTGAAAATTCAATTTTCAAGGAATTTTTCTTAGTTTTAGAATTTTTCTTTTGTCTTGGATTGAAATTTGATTATAGAATTTTCTAGGATATGAATGTCTTCTATGTTCTTCATTTAACCTTGAGGTATTTGTTACATATGGATATTGTTGTTTTGATAATAGGATATGATTTATTTGTTTGATTTTCTCATGCCTTCATTTTGAGAAAGAGAGTTTAGTCGCGCGCGCGTTTTTAAGTTGGTTTTAATTCCTCATACTTATATTATCTGGAAATTAAAAATTTTTCTGAAAATTTCATTACCATAAGGAAAATTTACTGAAAAATGTCTTTAAAAGTAGAAGCTTTTGTGTTTGTGGTTTTGTCAGAAGTATTTCGAATACTTTAAAATTTACCTTCATAGTTTTTATACGCCATTTGGGTGGCGTAGTTAGTTAGACACTGGCTTTGTACATCTCTAGTTTACGGGTTTGGACTCTGCCCAAGGTGGTGGATTTCGATGATGCAGAAAATTGAGAGTCTATGTCGTGCGATTATGCGGCATTGTAGAACGAATGTCTATTTCAGGGATGGCGAACCAGTGGCACGCGTGCCATTGATGGCACGCGACACAATATTTTTGGCACGCTAGTGATCAGAATGGTTTGCATTTTATTTCAAAGAGAACTATGAAGTATTATGAACAAACGCGAGTGATTGGTCGCAAGGCGGTGGGAAGCCCACTCTCGTTTGTTATTGTCTTGCCTTAGTTACGTCGTAGACTAAAATTGCTTATGATGTAAAGTTTGTCTAAGCATAGTATAGTCAATTTCATTGACACAATTATATTTTAAAGTTTATCTGTGTTATATTTACGATTTTTAACTGTTATTTAACATGGCTAGTTCAGCAAAACAACAAAAAGTGCAAGATAGTATGTGTAACAGAAAATTTCAAATTTGGTGGACCGAGAAACATGGTATTATTAGTAAAGGCGACAAAGCGGTGTGTGTTTTATAATCTGGAAGAGTGGTAAGCAGAAGATCATGTATAAAACGATGTTTTGAAACAAATAACGAACCCTCTTGTCGAAAAAAGTGAACACAGCAAAAATAATTGCTTAGAAACCGTTTGGCAGATGATTTCAATTCAGCATGTATTCTACAAAAAGTAACATCTTACAGTCCTAATATAAGTAATTTGTCATCCACAATCTGCAACAACTGAAATCACACTAATGTAACTTTAATTTGAATTACACGTATAACTAAAACATTTATTACTATACAGTACGAAAGGTATTTTTTTGTAGTAAATAGAGTTTTGTGTTATTAATATTTAGTTTTATTATTTTCCTAATAATCACGAGTCAAAATTTTTTGACGGCACTTCTATACCTCATTAAACACTTCTTTAGAAAAAAAGTCACGTTGATCCATAAAGGTTCGCCATCCCTGGTCTATTTAGTTTAGGTGCTCAAGGAAAAATTAAATTTCTATTACAATTCCGCATCGTTATGTTCAGGTGCTTCTATCTGGGAAGGAAAAACTGGGCATCACAATTACATTGTGGCAATTGGTAACCACCTATGTGATGCCACACTTAAATTAGATACCTGGTCATGGGAAATGTACTAGATCTACAATGGTAATTACCAACCCGCAGCCCCATTTGAAAGAAAAAAAAAAGGTTTATAGCAATATTCTAGAAAAACTTTTACAGTCATATGAATTCATTCAGTATAAAAGCATATAATGTTTAATTCGAAATCCAAGAAATATATATATATATATATATATATATATATATATATATATATATACTAGCCGTTACCCACCCGCTTCACTGGGTATTTCACGATGTTGATTATATGTATACTGTTTACATATATATTAATTATTGATATCTAGCATTAATAATTCGATTGTATTGAAAAATATATTTATAGCTGTTACACTCTCGCCCCTTGATATAAAAAGAACATAAATTATAATATCTAATTTCTATTTATATCTAAAATAGAAGTAGAAAGGTTTTTTTCGCTCACTCAACGTAATAATCAAGTGGATTTCCACCAAAGCAACTTTCAGTGGATCTCTACTCCATAAAATTAACAGGCGTGCTAAATTTCAAGTCTAAATCTAACAGAGCAAAAACGGAATTTTTATCATCAATACCTCGTTGACAGAATTCTTAGCGGATTCCAATTCAACAAAAAAAGCATGCAAACCAAATTTTATTAGTATAGTCTTAGCAGTTCAAAAACGGGGATTTTGTCTATCAATACGCCCCAATAACTCTCCCCGCTTCCCCCTGGAGTTGATTTCCGTAAAATCCATTCTTAGTGAAAATCTATTCAACTAAAGAAAGGTGCTCAACAAATTTCAAGTAAATGAGTTAAATTCAAAAACAGGAATTTTTCTATAACACGCCTTAATCCCTCGCAACCCCACTCCTTTGGGGGTCCGTTTTCGCAAAACTCTTTGTAAAAGGAGCTCTATTCCATGAACGGAACATACCTTCTAATTTTTAAGCAGGTGGGTCTATTAGTTGAAAAGCGGAAATATATATCTATTACGCCCCTTAATCCCCCTCAATGACCCGGGGGGATCCATTTCCCCCAAAACTGTTTTGTAGCGGATCTCTACACCATGAAAGGAACCCGCTTACCAAATTTTAAAACTGTACGTCTAATAGTTTAAAAATGGAAATAATTATCTATAACGCCCCTTAAGCCCCCGCAATGCCACTTAAGAAACGATATTCACAAAACCCATCTTATGGCAGATCTCTACTCAGTGAATAGAATCTTCTTACTCACTTTCAAGATTTTACGTCTAATAGTTTAAAAAAGGAGTTAATTGCATATAACGTTTCTTAATTCTCCACAACGCCACTTGCGGTCGATTTTCACAGGGGATGTGTACTCTATGAAAGGAATCCGCTTATCTAATTTCAAGACTGTACGTCTAATAGTTTAAAAATGGAAATAATTATCTTTAATGCCCCTTAAGCCCTCGCAACGCCGCTTAGAAAAAGATTTTCACAAAACCCATCTCATAGCGGATCTCTACTTAATGAATGGAATCAGCTTACTAAATTTCGAGATTTTACGTCTTATAGTTTAAAAAAGGAGTTAATTGCCTATAACGCCACTTGGGAGTCGATTTTGACAAAACCTATTTTGCAGCGGATCTGTACTCAAAAGAACCCGCTTATCAAATTTCAAGACTGTACGTCTAATAGTTTAAAAACGGAAATAATTATCTATAACGCCCCTTAAGCCCCCGCAACACCACTCAGGAAACGATTTTCACAAAACCCATCTTATAGCGGATCTCTACTCAATGAATGGAATCAGCTTACTAAATTTCGAGATTTTACGTCTAATAGTTTAAAAAAGGAGTTAATTGCCTATACCGCCACTTAATTCTCTACAACGCCATTTGGGAGTCGATTTTCACAAAACCCATTCTGTAGGGGATTTGTACTCTATGAAAGGAATCCCCTTACTAAATTTCAAGACTGTATGTCTAATAGTTTAAAAATGGAAATAATTATGTGTAACGCCCCTTAAGCGCCCTGAGCGACCCTTGGTGGTCGATTTTTGTAAAAATCATTATGTAGGAAATCTCTACTTTTTGAAAGAAATCTGTGTACCAAGTTTTTCACGACTGTACATCTAATAGTTTAGTAATGGAAATAATTATCTATAATGCCCCTTAAATCCCCGTAACGCCCCTTGGGGTTCGAACTTTCCAAAATCCGTTCTTAACTGACGTCTACTCTATGAAGGGAACCTACCTATTAAATTTCAAGTCTGTAGGTTTAATAGTTCCGGAGATATTGTGATTAGTCAGTGAGTGAGTCGCTTTTCTCCTTTATATATATTTATATATATATATATATATATATATATATATATATATATATATATATATATATATATATATATATTACATATTAATCCGCATTTTGTTAGTTGTAACGAATCCAACGACATCTCCTAGCCAATTTGAAATCTTTATGCTCGGCCTCACTTATTTTTGTAACCATGGTGACATGAATAGCTAGTATTTTTATTTATCGACATCGCAACACAGAATATATATACGAAAAATAATAGATATCGCGTTACATAATTACTTCAAAAAAGCCTAGTTGCTGCTACCCTCCCAGGATTGGGATTAGACAGGAAGAGTTTGTCTGAGTCCACTACAGGGCGTTGTGGGATTCATTAAACTAGTATATCTAAAATATTTGTGATCTTTACTGCAAGCGGCTTTTAAAAAAATCTCTTTCCTTAGAAATTCTAACTTCAATTTTGAAAACTGAAATTTCTCATTGTGTTCTTGTATGTTTACTATTGTCTTTATTATAAAATAATTTCGATGTAACAAATTATGGTTGTGATAAAAAGTTACTGAAAAATTTATGATTTCTAGAAATTTGCGATTCGAAATGCTCAAGATTTTCTAGCGATTTTAGTATGCCTGTTAACGAAAGAATTTTACTTTGATAAGTAACAAATGACGTTAGAACTGTCGAAGGAACTTTAAGACCTCGGCTCTTTCGGAAAACCCCGGTTGACAAAGAAATATTTGTATATCAAGTTATCATGATAATGCAATTAAATGGAAAGGAGAATATTTTCAAATTCTTTGCTTAGACAGTGAACATTTGCAGAAGAAAAAAAGTTCTTTGTAGTAAATTTCTGAATTGGGAGATGTGTTATGTGATATGGAATAAGAATATCTTTGACATGGGGAATGCAAAGTACGGAAAGTATTAATTGTGTTTTGCATTATCAAATATTCTGTACATTTCAATCGCAAAAGCTAGAACTGCATTGCAGAAGTAGGAAACAAAATAATGAATCATGATCGTAAATTCGAGCAGTTAAGAAATCTTTGCCATTATTTAAAAAGCAGCATAGAAACGTATTTGAAATAATAAAAAAAGTAGGCGATTTATTTTATCTAGAAAGTAGATACTTTCTTGATATCAAAATTTAACAGTTTGACTGAAAATTTTCACAAGTTTAATGTGTGTGTGTGTTTCTATTTTGGCAAATGTAATTTAACTAGCTGCTATACACTTTCTTAGTGCGGGTGAAATGAAAAATAAAACAATAGAGATTGAAGGATAAAGAAATTTTTAATGTGTTAATTTTAAAGTATCCGACAATGTTTGGAACCGTGATTTTTTAAAAAAGCGCATAAAATAATAGTGTTCATGATATTTAGTGTCACTTAAATTAGAATACACGTATAAAATTGTTTTAAGGACATTTTGACAATAAAAAATATTTAAATACAATATTTCGGCAAAAAATTAACTTAGAATAACCTTCTTTCAAAATGTTCTCCTTTTATGAAAAATGCTTCTATTATAATAATATTTTGCCTGTATATACCTCAGACCTCTGTACAGAAGCTCAACTATGATTTTTGAAAAAAATCACATTATTTTCAGAGTTAAAACCAATTTAAATAATTATCGACGTTTTTTTTTCTTAAAATTTCTCTCCACTGTTGTCGTAAAACATGGATAAACTCACTTCTAAGTTATATATTTCAAAAATTCTAGTTGAGCCTCTGTACAGAGGTCTGGGCTATATACAGGCAAAGTACTATAATCGAAGCATCTTTCACAAAAGGAGAATATTTTGAAAATGGGTCATTCTATGTTCATTTTTTGTCAAAATATTGTACTTAATAATTTTAAATTACAATAATATTCTTAAAACATTTTTATATACATTTTCTAATCTAAGTGACGCTAAATATCATAAATCTTATCCATTTACGTGCTTTTGCAATATCACGGGTCTGAACGTAGTCGGATACCTTAAGTGAACTATCAATTAAACAAAAAAAGGCTTTTTAGCTTATCTCTGCTCAACAAAAAATCATATTTGCCAAATTTTAAGTCTATAGGGGTCTAACATTTGAAAAGGGGATTTTTTTAACCTATAGCGTCCCCGTAGCACTCATGTGGGTCGACCTTTGTTCTCTGCTTAGCTGAAGTCTAAATTTCAAGATTGTAGGTTTAAGTAATTCATAAAAGGGCATTTTTTTAATATAGTACGCCCTCGCAACCCCCTTTGGCGTCATTTGTCGCAAAATTCTTTTTAGAATACCTCTACTCCCTAAAAGGAACATGTTTACTCAATTTCAAATTTGTAGGCCTAATAGTTCAAAAAAAGGATTCTGTTAAATCTGTAACCATCCTACAACCCCTCGCAACCTCTTTGAGAGTTAATTTTCGTAATATCCTCTTTTGGAGCAGTTCTCTACTCCATGAAAGAAAATTTCCTGTCTAAATCTGTAGTATTTTTCTAACACGACACATAGCCCCTCGCAACATTCCTTGAACTTCTACTTTCTCAAACCCCTTTCTTAGCGGATCTCTATTTCATACAAGTAACATTACTACCAAATTTCAAATCTGTAGGTCTAACAGTTCCGAAGATATCGTGATTAGTGAGTATGAGTCCCTTTTCTCATTTATTTATATAGATTTGAAAGCTCGAAAAAACATAAGCATTTATTGAAACATAATGCACTGCTTCAGCTGTAATATCTGAAGTATTGTGATGGTACACATAAAGTATATTGTTCAAAATTTTAGCAAATATTTTTATTTAATTTAAAAGTATAAACGATTTAAAACTTGTAATTAATTTCTTAAGCAAAACTGTTTGCAAGATATTAAAATGTAGCATCTTTTTTTTTTATATCTTTTCATTTTGTAAGCATGTGTATTCCAACAATATAATTTTAAAATTGTAAAAAGCAGTAACTTTAATTTTAAAGAACATAACGTAAAAGTTTGAATTATTCTAAATATAAGAGCTAAATCTACTTTTTGCATTAAAAAATACCTGAATTTAGTTATTAATCGAAACCAATGCAAACAATATTGCTATTTGACACATTTATAAATATACATGAAGTAAAAAAAATAAAAATGACAAATAATTCATTTCTGCATATTATAAGAGGTCTTTTATTTTTACAGCCTTCATTGCCCTTTTAAGCCATTAGTACGAATATAATAAAGTTCTATCATTAAGCTAATTCATAATGATTTTCTTTTAGAATATAAGATTTATTGTATAGATTATTTTGTGCTTGGAATCTACTCCTAAGCAGGCTGCAAAATTATTATACACATTTTATCTTATTTTTTTCTTTAGGTTACAAATTTTCCCGAATACGAACAAAAAAAAAGTATCTATTCAAACTTCTCCATTTACTTCATTGGAATAATGGCTGATGGTGGTGTTTTCAAACAATAAACAACTGTTTATTTTCAAGACGTTTTCGAAAAGCGATAACAGCAAAGCTATTTTATTCGAAGTTAAGAAAAATGTACATCCTCACCAGCAAAAAAAAAAACTATTTTGCTAAAAGCGATAAAAGACGACCTCCATTTCTCTTATCCGTAAATAATTTTAAATCTTTTGTTTTAAAGGAAAACGTTCCTTTATGAAAATTGATTTTTTCTTGTTCTCCCCGAGTATTCAAATTTTTTTTTTAAAAAAATTCACCTAGGAAGATAGTAATCGGATAAATTAAATATAAAACTTCATATTAATTATTTTTCTTTTAAAATAAGTTGTTTCTGAGCTACGGGTTATAGTAGGAAAACATTTACTATAACTGATTGAGATGAAATATATTTATTATAATTTAACATATAAAAAAAAATCTTCTCAAGTCTTCATAATGATCTACTGTGTCCAGCATTCATACGCAACACGTTTTTACCCCTGACCACATAAACATGGCAACTCCTTCACACAGGCCGAAACACAAGAATTAATTAAATATTTTTCACTTTCTACTATTATCTCCCTTTATCCGTTTAAATGATATTATATATATATATATATATATATATATGCTATATATATGCATATGAATAGTTTATTTAAAAATATGTTTGTGCTTTGTTTAATTGCAAAATAACTATCTAAGTGGCGCCACGGTTGTTTTTTTCGTCTTGATTTGATGTTCCAATCTTAACACCATTTTGTTCTTAGCGTTGAGAGTTGCTATTCGATTTTCATGGTTTTTGTATTATTAAATGTAAGTTTTTATTCTAATTTTTCTATAGAAAATTTTCTTGATATTCATCTCCTTAAGAGATACATTAATGTTCTTTTTCATAATTTCACTTTACTATTTTGTCAGGTTTATCATCCATGTGAAAGAAATAGGCTTAACTTTTCAACATGGCTATTTTTTCCCATTATGTTGAAAATTACTGCTGTTTGGGGAAGGTGTATCCATAAAGCTTTCTTAACCCTAAATCGCTGGCCTAATGCAGCGACAGCTTTAGAAATCGTAATAGGTCTCCAGCTTAGTCCAAAGACTTTTTTGTATATACATATGTTGTGTCTCATGAACTCCAATTTCTCTCTTCTTAGGTAAGAAGAGAGAATCTTCTCTCTTCTTGTAGGTTTCAGAACTTTTTCACTTTTATTTTATTATACTATACATATATACACATATATTTCAATCTTTAATAAAGTATTTTTTATTCATCCTTTGAAATTCAAATACATTTTTTGAACATATAGTGAATTACACCTGATGTTAGTACAGTTTTTTCAAATATTAGTTCATTAATTAAATTTAATTAACTAAAATAAAACTTTGTTGTCCTAAGTAAGAGTTAACTTTAAAAAAAGTGTTTTTATATTACTTATTTGTCATTAGCTCAACTATTTATTAGGAGAATAAGTTAAAAAGTACTTGCACTTTTCATTCTACAACTTTATTAAATAAATATAGATGGCGGCCGCATGAACATGCGTTGATTTATCGCGTCTATGATCACGTTTGCGGAATATAATCACGATCGCGTCTGTTGTCTAGCTACAACAGCGTACCCATTTCAGCTCCGCTATCAGATTGTACCAAAGAGCAATGAGGGATGATCACATTTTTGTGGTCAAAGGGTGTGGTGTGAAAGATGTTGAAATTCCCCGGATACTTTTGTCTCAATACGGGGTAAGTTCTTTTTCTCGTAAATGCGTTTTTTGTGGATGTTTCGAATGGTTTCGAAATGGATGTAAACAAGGATATAAATGTTTTAACGTGACCGAACGAGGGTAACACAAAAAGAGGGAGCTGAGCTACGTTTACTGAGTTACGCATTCAGCAAGTTCGAGTGATGATTACAGTAGATAGGCGAGTTACCATAGACGAAGTTCCATCTTTCAACATTAGTCACGGTTCTGTCTTTCAAATTGTTCACGACACACTCAAATGCCAATAAGTGTGTGGGCGATATTAACTACGAATGCTTAATGAAATGCACCAATCTACAGGTTGGGTTTTAAGACCGTAGAACATCCTCCATACAGATTTCATCTCCTTCAGACTATCCTCTTCTTGGACCGCTCAAGGAAGCTTTGAGTTGTAGTCGATTTACTACAATCATAAACTTTCGGAATAGGTTGCAAAACTGGCTTCAGGACCAATTGAAAACCTCCGACCAGAAAACCAAACGGAAGGTTTGGGTTCGCTGAAGCAAGTACCTTTTTCAAAATGCAGACTAGATAAAAAAAATTATGCACCTGTTCACTATATTCGTTTAATAAAGTTGTATAACGAAAAGTGTAAATAATTTTAGACTTACCCTTGTATTAACCCAAACTAACTTTTCATACAGGGTACTTGTTTCAGCAATTTCTCTTTTATCAGGATTACAGTTGCCACATGCAATTCTTGAAACGCTAACAAGATGCGAATCTCTAAGTCTGTTTTCAAATCTATGCTTTGCATATTTCATTATGAAATATGACTATTCACGCGGCTATGCTGATGGGAACAATTTAGACAAAAATTTGGGCTCACTGTTGCAATCTTGTATTGTTTGAGTACTGTTTTTAAAAAATCGATGTATTTCTGTCCCTCCCTCTTTGGCATGGCGTACTAGAAAAATATGAAGAGACTGGATTGCTAACCCAGTTGTCGTCCTCTTCACTTGACCAAGGTTCAAAATTATGAGGTCCGTCACTGATATATCTTGTTGTGTTTTAGAATGTGACATTAATTAAAATCACAATTCTCCCTCCTTTCTTTAAAAATAATTTTCGGTTGAGTATTTTTTCCATATGAATGAATTTATCACAAATATATTACTATAGTAACACCACAGTACACCAGCCAGTGCTCATTTTCTGATATCAATTGCCAGCAAACATACATTTTATTTGTGACTAGAATATAATAGATTCGTGTTTGTTTTTAATACTTATAAGTAAACAGTATGTAGTATTTGAGAAATTTGAGTATAATCCTTAACAATCTACATTAAGGTTTTCTTATATTATTATTGTAATTGTCTGTTTAAATTATTTTTGCGCAACACAAACTCTCTTTAGTAAAAAAAAAATACCATTTTTCCAAAAATATATCTGAAAGTGTTATTGCTTAAAATTAAATTGGAAGCTTCAAAAATGAAAAAAAGCTGTACAAAATAGAAAATGCAGTTTTCTTCAGTTTTTACTTTCTCGGAGCCATTACTTTGTAGTATTGCCGATCTCAGAAAAACTAGTTCCTCCTCTAGCAGCCATTTAAGGTATCCGAGTACTTTCGGATCCGTGATTTTAAAAAAGCGCATAAATTGATAATTTTCATGATATTTAGTATCACTCAGATTAGACTACATGCATAAAATTGTTTTAAGGAAAAAAATATTGATAAAAAAAATTTATTTAAATATAACATTTTGGCAAAAAATTAACTTAGAATAATCTTTTTTCCAAATGTTCTTCTTTTGTGAAAAATGGTTCTATGATAACAATATTTTGCCTCTATACTGCTCAGACCTCTCTACAGAGGCTCAACTAGAATTTTTGAAAAATTCACATTATTTTCAGAGTTACCCCCCCATTGAAATAATTATTCCCGTTTTTTTTCTTAAAATTGTTACCCTCTGTTGTCGTAAAATATGAATAAACCCACTTCTAAGTTATATATTTCAAAAATTCTAGTTGAGTCTCTGAACAGAGGTCTGAGCTATATACAGGCAAAATATTGTTATAATAAAAGAATTTTTAACAAAAGGAGAATATTTTTAAAATGGGTCATTCTACGTTCATTTTTGTCAAAATATTGTACTTAAATATTGTAATAATTTTACTGTAATAATATTCTTAAAATAATTTTATATACATTTTCTAATCTAAGTGGCACTAAATATTATAAATATTATCCATTTATGCACTTTTGTAAATCATGGTTCCAAACGTAGTCGGATACCTTAAAAAACTTAAGGGTTCCTTACTAGGTAATTGAGTAAACTTTAAAGGTTAATTAAAATGTCATAAGATTTTTTTATTTGAATGTTTCCTATTCTTTTGTTTCACGAAAATCTATTCTAAGAATTTTAAAATGTGGTTATGTCTTCTTATTTTTAAAAATATGTTGAATAAAAGATTATTCTTTAATATAGTTTGACAAGAAAAAATTATAATGTGAAATACGTTTAAAGCGAAATCTCTTTAGACGAAATATCGGTAAACATGAATTAATACAACCTTATGTATTTTCATACATTTTGTATTTTGGTTCTCTTAACACACGAAACGTAAATAGCTTTACTCGAAAAGATTTCTTTTCTGAAAATGAACAAAATACGGAAAACACCAGCTGGATTGGACTATCCTACTGCCTCATCGGAATAATACGTTTCAGTAGATGTTGATAATGTGGGAAAACCACAAATTATGGCAGACAAAGGCATTTTGGAGTTTGTTCAAAGTTAAAAAAATTTAAATAATGCTGTTTCTGACTACGAAAATGAAGTGAAGAATGCAGCTCCTGTTCCCACATCTTCCGAAATGAGAAACATTATTAAAAGTATGCACAGTTATTTAGACATACGTTCCAACGGTGGAACGAAAAACAAAATGGACTAGAATGATCAATTTGTTTGCAATTTGTTGTTAAAAAAGATAATGCAAAGAAAAGTATCAGATTATTTTCCAAAAAAAGTCATAAATATTTTGTTTTTGAAGAAATTTTAAAATTTATTATTAAACTTCCTTATTTTCTTGTAAATATTTTTGTTTTATTGATTTTTATAAAATACATGCGTATATACGTTTCTATGTAAATACCCCCCCTGTTTAATGAACTTAATTTTATTTGTATATATATTTTTCGATATCCTTTTTAACAAGAAATTCTTCTAACATGAAGAGATATTTCAGTCCCTTCTGTTTCGTGTTAAACGATTTTTATTGTATATGGGAACAAATATTTTTAATTTAAAGTACCAAAATCTGTGTCGAAAGGTTTCCTTTTGGAAATCTATTTTCAAATTCTCAAATAACTCAACCTTCCTTCAAAATCGTACCTATTTTTCTCCCATTTCCCATCTTAACGTAAATAAGTCATACATATCGAAAAGGAATAGAGAACTGTCTGGAAAAATATGTCGAAATCATTCTTAAAATAGCTTAGAAATATATTTTTTCGGTTCTTCAGTCACAGCACTTAGTTTTATTACGATAGCGAGTGTGGACTGTTTGCACAGTGTTTGAAAGGGGAAACGGCATATTAAAATGTTGGAATTTATATTCCCCTGCTGTAAGAATATCTTTTTACGAAAAGTTATTGGAATTGAATCGATTGTTCCGCTCAATCGAAAGAGATGGAATTTATTTTATTTTTCAAAATTCTTTTTATCGATGTAGGATGTTTTTAGAAAACTGTTTTATTTTTTTCTCTTTATTTTCTGAGAATGTAATTTGTTTTTAAAGTTTATTAATGAGAAGAAGAATTGAATTGGAACAGAATATAACATTGAAAATTAGTTCATATTTTTATATAAGTGAAAAATGTCAATTTAGATTTAAAATAAAATAAAACTGAAATATATTTTAATTACGGAGGTGAGGGAGGGAGAGTTGCATTAACGTCAACCTATGAAGAGGGTGAGTGAGTGAGTGAATATTAATGTCGCACTGTTCAGCTGCACGAGGGTTTTTGGCGACGGACCACGTAATTTTGAACCATGGTTAAGAGTGATGTGGACGACACCTGAGCTGGCACCTCCTCTCCCAACTACTACACCACACCAACGGGAGGACGTTTCAGCTCTCGGTAGATTTAACGTGCATCGCTACCCTACACGGCGGGTCTTTAGTGGTACTGGGCTCGAACTCATGACATGTCTGCCATGATCCGATTCCTTCACCACTGGGTTACCGCAGCCCTAGCTATAAAGCGGCATGAGAGCTATTGGCGACGGACCTCATAATCTTGAACTATGCTAAAGTGGAAAGGATGACACCTAGGATAGCACCTCTCTTTCCTAACTTCCACACCATACCAACGAGAGAACCTTTGAGCCTCGAGATATCTAACGTGCATAGGTCCTCTTCTACGGTGGTGGGTGGATCTTTAGCGGCGCATGACATACCAGTCCCGAGTTCATGACCTTAACCACTAGGCTACCTCGGCCACTTATTTATGGGAGTGAGTGAATGAATGAATATTTACGTCGCACTGTTCAGCTACTCGAGGGGTTTTGGTGACGTACCTCGTTACTTTGAGCCAGGATCAAACGACGAGGACGCCTACGCTGACATCTCTCCCCTAACTACAACACCACACCAAGGGAGGACGTTTAAACTCCCGACACATTTAACGTGCATCGCACCCCCACACAGTGAGTCTTCAGTGGTACTAGGCTAGAACTCGTGATACGCCACCCACGCTACTTTGACCACTAGGCTACAGCGGTCACTTATTTATGGGTTAGAAAAATGTTAAGTATTTTGAAAATTATTTTAAAACTCTTTTACATAAAGGGATTATGGTAGCCAAGTGGTTATGACCACGAGTTCGTTACAGGCGTATCATGAGTTCGAGCCCTAGTGCTACTTAATACCTCCGCGTAGAGGAGCTGATGATCGTTAAAAAGTTCTTCCAATGGCATGGTGTGGAAGTTTGGAGAGGGAGGGGGTATCAGCTATGGTATCGTCCTCGTCACTTGGTTGATATTCATAATTAATAAGTCCGTCACCAATAGCCTATCTTTCAGTACGACATTAATAAATACTCACTCACTTCAATAACGAGATAAATATTATGAATTAATTAGTAATATGAATGAAATAACGAGATGAGAAACTGGCTGTGAAATGATAAAAATAACATAAATTATTATTTTATCAATTATATAAAACTAAAATTATCTTTTGGAGGTTTTATTATCTAAAGAAGGACGTCCTTCTCGTATTTTAACTTGCAATATACATTCAAAGAAATAAAAATTGCTCTTCGCGTATAATTGTAACTATACATCTGTATCTTAACGTAGATGAATTATTTCTATTTTAATTAACTGAACACAAAAATGGAAAGCTTTTAATTATAATACTGAATCAATTCAAAACGCGAAACTCTTACCGCAAATAAACTTATTTAGAATACATAGAAATCTATCCTCTCAGAGAAAGATTTTTATAAGCACAGCTGCCAGAACATTTTAGTTCAAAAGGTATATAATTAGTTATAGATTATTTGTTGTAGAGAGAGAAAGCGTTACGTTAAACGGCCTGTTTGAGTGGCTATGTAAGCTCGAAGGAATTTCAATGAATGAAACTCTAATGATTTTTTAATAGTTTATTGACTCACGAACACAGAACAGGACACTCACATATACCGAAAATTTACACTTTTTACACGTTTTAGTTAAATACACTGCTGGACAATTGCTAAGGACGGATCACAAATTGCTATGTAGCATAACATTAAGCGAGACATGAGGCCTAGTAGGATAAAATATAGTTGCGATACTGTTCAGACATTAGAATAAAGAATATTTATTGTTCTGGAAAGTACAAAAGCTGTGAAACATCTGAAAGAAAAAAAAAAATGTTCATTTGATCTGCGCGGAGAAATGGAAAAATGCATCTAAAAGTCAGCAGGCACCTTAAATGGTATCAGTACGGATGTGTCCACCGTGGAGTGTGATGCAACATTCCACACGTCGTACCATACTTTGCACAACATTATCCAGCAGCTGTTGAGGCAATTTATCCCATTCCTCTGTGAAAATGAGGGTGTTCTTGTTTGTCGGAGGATAGTTTCGACCAGCAACTTGCCTCCCCAAAGCATCCCAAACATTTTCAATGGGGTTTAGATCTGGAGAACGCCCTGGCCATGAGACGTTGAATACCCTCGCTGTCTAGACAATCCTGAACAGCGAGTGTTCGATGACATGTTGCGTTGTCGTCCATAAAATCAAATTTATCACTGACAGCACCATAGAAAAAAGACGAACACGAGGAAGTAGAACTTCATCAATGTATCGTTGGCCCGTCATAGTCCCATTCGCAACCACATGTAGGCGCGTGTGGCCATTGATCATGATGCCGGCCCACACCATGATACTGCATGTCGGATATCGGTCCTTTTCTATTTTCTGGACGATAAGCAGTACCACTAGATTTGGCGTCTACACAATCCGATGACAGACTGAACCTACTCTCATCTGAGAATAGTACGCATGCCCAGTCCTGTTCAGCCCAATTGTGATGCTCACGACACCATTGCAAACGGGCAGTACGGTGCTTCTGGTCAATGGGACAACACCACAGGTCTGCGTGCGTATAGTTCTCCCCTCAAACGTCTGGCAACAGTTTTTTCGAGATCTGCTTTCCTAAGGCAGCAAGAAACCATTTGCCACCTGCTAAGCTCACTGGTGCGCCTGTTCCTTTTTGCTGATAGGACGATATATCTGTCTTCTGCAGGCGTCGCAATACTTCTAGTTTTGCCGTCTACTACACATTCCAGTAGTTTTAAATGACTTCCACAGCCGTGAAACAACGCTGTTGTCGAACTCCCTGGCAACATCTGTTATTTTTTGCCCTTCTTCGATCTTTTCCAATAATTCGACCACGCATAAAATCATCTATGTGATGTCGGGAAGACATGCCAAAAATTTTAAGTTCGTCTATTAAATCTTTCCTGTAAAACTTTGACTTGAAACAACAACTGTCCACACGCGTCAAAACCTTTAAAGCTCTTATGAACGCTATCACGTGATGAACAGACGTGGAAAAAAAATTTTCATACTCATACTTCTTCTTACTAATATCCCGCACTTATTCTAATTTTCCACAGTTTGCTTCCTTTCATTTTGTGGTTGCTATGGATGATAATGTTATCCGTCCTTAGCAATTGTCCAGCAGTGTACTAAATCATCCGAGTTAAGGTATCCGACTACGTTCGGAACCGTGATTTTAAAAAACGCTTAGATGGATAATTATCATGATATTTAGTGTCACTTAGATAAAAATATATGCATAAAAATGTTTTAAGGACACTTTGATAAAAAAATACAATACTTTGGCAAAAAATTGACTTAGAATAACCTTTTTTCAAAATGTTCTCCTTTTGTGAAAAATGCTTCTATTCTAATAATATTTTAGCTGTATATATCTCAGACCTCTGTATAGAGGCGCAACAATAATTTTTAAAAAATACACATTATTTTCAGAGTTACAACCCATTGAAATAATTATCGGCGTTTTTCTCTTAAAATTTCACCATTCTGTTGTCGTAAAACATGGATATATAAACCCACTTTTAAGTTATATATTTCAAAAATTCTAGTTGAGCCTCTGCACAAAAGTCTGAGCTATGTACAGGCAAAATATTATTATAGAAGCATTTTTTTTCAAAAGGAGAATACTTTGAAAATGGGTCATTCTATGTTCATTTTTTGTCAAAATATTGTAATTAAATATTTTTTTATTGTAATAATATTCTTAAAACAATTTTATATATACATTTTCTAATCAAAGTGACTCTAAATATCATAAATATTATCCAATTATACGCTTTTGCAAAATCACGGTTCCGAAGGTAGTCGGATACCTTAATGACTATTTTAGAGGTGAAAAAAATATGGGTTATGATTGCATCTAACACATCTGCCTTTGGCAGATATGAAAAACTTCACATAAAGCTCGCTGGTGGAGCTCACAGATTTCTCACTGCGAGATCACAGGATTTTTCAATCTCCTCTCACAAAGCTCACTGGTGGAGCTTACCGTCCTCTCACTTTGATAGACAATCACCAAATCCAAAACACACTTAGGTCTCTGGTGCAGTATACCAACATTTTTATCTTCGAGAAACAGTCACAGAATTTCGAAAATCTCCACACCTAACTCACTGACGGAGCTCTTCCGACGTTTCATATCGAAAGACAATCACCGAATCCTTTGGTGTGTTACTCGCAAAGGTGCAGTACCTTAGTTCAGCCACCTTGTGTTTCAGAATGGGTCTAGAGTTCGTTATAGCTGTCACGGATTAAATTAAGGCTGACATATCTTAAACATTATTTTGAGATATTTTCAATCTTATATATAATTTGAAATATAAGGGATTTTGAAACGAATTTTCCAACACTTTTTCAATCTTTAGAAAAAAATAAATGAAATCATATTTTAGGGATTTCCTTCCAAGCCTTTGAGAGATTTTATATCTAAAAATAACGTGCTAATAAAAATAAATATGTACTCTTAAATTAGTCTTCCCATCATTATAATTGTAAGGCCAATGGGTCTTTCGCTTCCTACAAGTTATTTTGTCGGATCATGCAAATGGGAAATAATCTTTCCAAGACCCATGAAAGGGTTAATAGCATGAATAATACCGCGAGTGTGCATAAATGGATATTCAAACTAGCTAAAGAGTCTTGTTGTTCATTGAAAATAAAAAAAATAATAGTTTAAAGCAGCGTTTCTCAAACCGTGGGGCGCGTTCCCCTAGGGGAAACGAGCATGTTCAAAAGTCGAAAGCAAAAGTTTATTTTAAAAACTTATTAATTTACTGAAAGTAAACTAACAAAATACATTCTCTCATAAAGAAAGATAAATACACATTTACGCTGTATAATACACTTATAAATGTATCAGTACTACACAATGTATTGTAAAATTAAGTTACCAATGACTCATGGGCTTGTCATATCAAATTATATACAAAAACTAACACTTACATACTAACTAACACTATATATATAACACTCACAACGCGTATCTACGGAAAACGGTGTCATTGGGCGCAGCGAATTACGGAACTTTTAATCGGTAGTTAAGGTTTATAATGAATCCCTTAACTGCCGATTAATAGTTCCGTGATTCGCTCCTCGATGCCATCGTTTTCCACGTAGGTGCGCGTATGTGATGTATTGGGGAGGGGAGAGAAAAGGAATAAATAACCTTGTCAAGGTCCTTTTATTGCATTCCAAAGTCTTCGGATTACTTTTATGGATAGTAGTACACAGAAAACATCGTTCTTCGAACTATGTATATATACGTCCGGGTAATAAATGCTTCGGCTGAGTAAGACGTTTATATACGCCAGTGGCGAGAGGTATAAAGCGTATTGAAGGGTTCGTGTAGAAGTACATTATTATTGAATTAAATACACTGGTGTGCAAAAATTAAGGACGAAGTCGAAAATTAGCATATCAGCTGAACGAAGAGGCAGAACGGACAGAAAGACCAATCAGGAGATTAAGTAAGGTGATGTACGGTAGCACATGCGCAGATATGCAGGTAGACGTAATGGGGCAGTGTCTGAGTAGTATAAAGCATGTTGTCGGTGTAAGATCAGTATTTCTGGCAAAGAGATTGCACGCCGTATAGCAGGTAAAATCACACCGAGTTGCTGCCTCAGCGAGAGAAATGGCGAATAATCAATCTGTTAGACGACATCTGGATGCTTTGGATTGGGAATCATTGGGAAGTTGGAGGAAGGCCGCAGTGTGACTGGGGCTGCAGAGTTCGAATTGCTCACAGCATCGTTTCACGATTTTGGAGACAATTTCAAACTACAGGAACAGCTATCCGGGGCTCAGTAGTGGTCGTCCACGAGGAACCACACCCGCAGATGACCGGTACATTGTCTTACAGACCAGAAGAATCAGGCGGCAGACAGCGGGAGAAATCGCTAGACACACGACACAGGCGACTGGACGACCGATATCGCGTTTTACCGTGGCCAGAAGACTGCACGGTGGTGGTCTGTTTGCACGACGCCCTGTACGGTGTGTACCTTTAACGCCTGCCCATCGGAGAAGGCGTTCTCTGTGGTGCCGGGAACACCGGAATTGGAGAGACAATGAATGGGGGACGAGTACTCTTTACAGATGAGAGCAGATTCAGTTTGAGTAGCGATTCTCATCGCATACTCATCTGGAGAGAGCGGGGAAGCCGCAATCATCCCTCGAACATCATTGAAAGGGACAGGTATGGAGGTCGCGGTGTTCTCGTTTGAGGATGCATCATGCTTGGTAGTCGTACAGACCTTCACATCTTCGACGCAGGTTCAGTCAACGGGACCCGTTATTGTAACGAGATTCTTCTCCCATATGTGCGTCTTTTTAGAGGCACTGTGGGTCTGCAGTTCCTTTTCATGGAGGACAATGCACCATGTCATCGCACAGTAGCTACCGAACAGCTCTTAGAGAGTGAGGATATTGAACGTATGGATTGGCCGGCACGATCTCCGGATCTCAATCCCATCGAGCATGTATGGGATTTTCTAGCGGGCAACGCTTGGCAGCTCGTAGTAACGATTTTCTAGGCAGACGCTTGGCAGCTCTGCCTAGACGCTGTGAAACCTGCCTAGCAGTCAGGGGAGATCATATCCCCTACTAAAGATCGGATGTTTCTTGCTGGACACCCATCACAGGGATGTTTCGGCCTTCAGTCGCATTGCGCTCCATACTACTTTTTCAATCAGGCTTCTTTTTATCCCTCTAATTTCTCTTTTAGTAAGTGTTGCTTACATTACACATGTCCTTACGTATTGGGGATCTTACGGTATTAAATGTGTTGATTTGGAAAGCTTTTGTACAAAGTTATATTGAAGAAACCGTCTCGTCCTTAATTTTTGCACACCAGTGTACATTATTATTGCATGGTGGGGGGGGTGCGATGAAAATTATGATTAAATATTGGGTCGCAAATATTGAAACTTTGAAAAGCACTGGTTTAAATCTTTTAAAGATGGAGCATTACAGAATTTTTGAGCCTTTCTATATCCCTGATAAGACTGTTTATGATGTAAGTTATTTGGATTTGCTGCGAATCTAGTCATTGTTAGATTTTCATATTCCTTTAAGAATTAATCAGATTTACATTTATATCTAAACTTGGATTTAAAAGTTAACTGTTTATTAACATCACGTTTTAAAGCATCCTCAAGATATTGGCTATGGATCTCGCAAATTTTAACAACGTTCAAATGATACCTGACTTTTAAAACTTCCACAGCTAAGCCCGTGTCAGCTTCTCATCGGGGAGGGGGGTTTAGAATCCCCAACTCAGCAACAACTATTTCATCCACTAATTCAAGACCGTGGGAAATTGACTGTTACGAGCTAGCTTGAGATTGAGAGAAACATTTAACTGTACATCTAAATAAAGAAAACAACGTAAGAAATGCAATTTTCAGAAATTAAGATAATTTTTTTAAAAAAATGAAAATTTACATTTTTACATAAAATATACTTATAGATAAATAAATAAGCCCGGTACGTTCAAATACAACCATATATGAAACAATTAACAATATTTTTTTCTTACTTACTTATGATTAGTATCATGTGATTTTGTAACAGATGAGTAGGCTTGTTGTAAAGTAGTAATCCTTTTTTTTTCATGTCGAGAATTATACGAACACAAAGACAAAGCAGCAGCAGACAAATACAAAGCGCGACATTACATAGCAGTTACAAATAGCAGTGTGAATTTTCCCTGGAAACGGGAGCTTTTATAAATAGCGGTTACCGGAAAATCCAAAATTCACATGACTTCCGTGGCTAGATCTTGTGGTTGGTGGAAATATATCTAATGAGGTGTCTGATGTAATCTTAATTTAAATACGCTGAGGTTTTAATTTTTGACGTGCTAAAGTTATGATTACAGCTTGGTAAGTGGGTAAGCTAACAGTTAATTATTGACGCGAGAGTCCTGGGAGAGGGGTCAGGACCATTACTAATTAAAAAGCTTTTAAGATGAAATGAACATAAATTATTACATACATACATATATATTGTTACGCAGATACGGATTCGAGGATTTTATGCAAAACAACCACAAAGAAAATAAATAGTTCTTTAAGAGCAATGCGGATTTATTATCAAAAATTCCAATCATTTCAATACAGGATTCAGGAGCGATATTTACAGAGTAAATCTCCGAAGGTCCTCACACCTTCAACAGCAATCAAACACAATCTTCAGTGTTTAGAAATACAAATAAGTAAAAGATTATTCACACAAGCACAGCCGAGCTAATCGCTAGTCAAAACAATGTTCACTCCTCGCTGGTTTAAATCAAACTGACTGCCGTTCCGGCGAGCATCTTTATTAATAGGCGCGATAGAAACTTCCAGAAATATAATCACTCGTGTCATTTAGAGTGACATTAGTGGAGAGATCCACTACTTTCTAGAAGATTCCAGATGGTTCCAAACTTGCCAACATGGTCACCAATGACGCCAAATTGGCCGCCAAAAATGATTCCAACTTGGCTCTTCTACCAAGATTTCGCCAAGTTCTCATTGAATCGGCATTATAAGGTAAGGGGCGGCATTGCTTGTGAATAGTACAATTTTAATAGGAAATAAATATAACATAGAGTAATATAAATGCATTAGACACCCAAATACAAATTATTTACACTATTTACACAAAATTCGTAGCAATATATATATATATATATATATATATATATATATATATATTTATACATTCAAACTTATTCCTTCAAATATTAAATATTTTACAAAATAAGTTATGTTTCATATATAAAAGGTCTGCATCGTATAGCAGCCTTTTCTTGATAGCTTTATTATAACTATATTCGAGCAAGAAAACATCCAGGAAATATGAAATTTAAACTGACTGAAAGCTGCCATGTTATAAAAGTGATACGAGTCTAGAATCAGTTTATGTCACATTCATGAAATTTAAAATTCAAGTCTGCCCTGAAATTTAAACTAGGTGATTCTTGAAAGTTTTAGCATTTAAATTTAAATTTCTATCGTACATAGTTCCATGGTTACTTTGCTTTGAAGATGTGAATTGTAAAATACGTTATGTTTGCATGTTATTGGGGTAAAAAAAAAGAGTATGGGAAAAAATTTCTAATAAGAGAAATAGCCTTAAGTTTCATAGATCTTTTTTCATTTTTTTATTGCACCACAACACGATGAAAATTTAGGTTAACAAGTTAAAAAAATTTAAATTATTTTTCTAGGTAGAAACTACTAAATAATTAAGTATCCAATAGTTCTACAAAACTGTAAATTATTTACAAACTTTTAATATTTTACATTAATTTCTTTTTGTAAACGTATGATTAATAACTGGTACTTTTTGAATAAGTGATTAGCTTAATTTTACATTATTTAGAAATCCAGATTCATACAAATGGTATTTGAATTATATGAGCTCTTTTTTATTTAACTTATTGATTTATAAAAATAATTTGTTAGGAATATTATATGTAAGCACCAACTTGACTTTAAGCCGGGATTAGGCAAGTGGGGTGTTCTGTACAACAAGAAAAGCCTCCAAGGATTCCAAAATGAATTAGCGGAACCACGATTTTTTCGATAGCTGCCCATTTTAAGTAGTTGAACCTTCTGGTCGGATGCAGTTACTCTCGTGTTGATGATTGGAGTGTAATGACCTTCAAAAGTTAGTCTGGGCTGCTGTGTGGAGAGCTCCTTTTGTACTGCGTTTATGTCAACCATTATATGGTTCTGGACGTAAGATTTTTTATGACTACTGCTACAGTAGTCTACCACTTGCAGAAGAGCTGTTAAAAAAGAAATTGGCATACTCCGAAAAAATAAAAGGGAGATACCATTATCCTTCATCAGTAAACAAAAGCCTGGTACGTCCACTCTTGAATTTCATCATAAAATCCGGATGACATCAGTTTCTTATTGTAGAAAAAAGAAAAAAAGCGTTCTACTTATGCCTAATATGCATGGAAATGACGATACTTTAATAGAAATCACACCTGAAAAAATGAATTTTTATAATTTGACCAAAGACGGTATTGATATCACTGATGAAATGTGTAGTACATATGATGTGTCGACAATATGTAATGGCTGACCATTGTGAATATTTTACCATCTACTTAACACTGCTGGAATTAATGCTTCCATTGTCTATCATTCGGTTTTTTCTGATAAAAAACTGTGACGTTCATGTGATGCGAGATCAGAACACCCGAACCTTAGGAAAAAAGTAAACAGAAGACTTACTGCCTTGACTTACTAAAAAGAGAAGTAATCCACCAAAAATATGAGTTCACCGGTAAAAGATGTTAAAACGAACTGTTTTTGACTTCAATGCAAGAAAAATATATGCTTTAAGCATATGAATACAGTTTCCTTTGAATGTTTGAAAAAGGATTGAAATTTTTTCCTACTTTTTACTATCCTTACCATTAATTACAAAATAAGTGCATTAGTGGTACATATGTTTTACCAATATTTTATTATTACATGGATTTATATGTACCTGAATCTTTAGAAAAAGATTAATATTTTTTTCTACTTTCCACTATTCTTAATTAATTATAAAGTAAATTCATTACTGGTATATATGTTTTACCTATATTTTATAAAAAAAAACCAAATTATGCATTTTGAAAAGAAAATATTGTATATAGGTTTAATTTATATCACGCACACACACAATATTAAACTCAATAGCATGCAATAAATTTAATATTTTTATATGTATAATTTGAAACACATCTTGTACTTTATAAATGTGCATCCCAATTGACTTAATTTTTTTATTATTAAATTAACGCGTTAAAATTTGGGGTGTTCTTAACACACCGCGACCAAAGACGGAGCAGAAACAGGCGCCAGTGGTCCCGGGTTACCTAAATAGTTTTAGTAATTGAAAGATATAATATGAGAAATTCCCCAATTCCAATTAAATTACTAGCAATAGTAGAAACAATCATAAATCTAAAGTTATACTTGATACAAGTAAAGCTACAGTGGTGATTTGTTATATATTCATAAATAAGAAGCGCAGGTCTAAATCTCTCCTAATACGTCTATGCAGCATATTAAAAACGTTGAATAAATAAAACAGAATAAAAGGACAGAAAACAGAATTTCTCAATTTGCTAAATAAAGAAATGAAAATACAAGTATATTTCACATGATGGCACAAAGCTCTTACGTGTTAGTATTTACATCGTATATAGTTAGATGAAATTAATTTTCTTGAATATATATATATATATATATATATATATATATATATATATATATGAAATTTAATTTGCACTGATTTGATTGTTACCAAAAAAACACTAAATTTTTTTTTATTAAAAAATCTAATATGGGAAACCCTAAATTCTCTCTAAGTTAACTTGTATCCTTCTTCTTATTGTACAATAAACATAAAAAATTCTAAAACTTGTGTTTGGAATAAGAAATGGTTCGGGATCTTTTTCTACCTGACTTGTTGTTACTAATTCGATTTGGAAACGCCATCTCTTGCTGCACCTAGAAGTAGTTACTTATTTCTTAATAATTGAATTGGTCTGAAAAGAAATAGTATCTTTACAGCAATAAGACGACCACACCCG
>BMAU01019090.1:455000-511247 GCA_019973935.1 Trichonephila clavipes | reverse complement strand
TTCTTTTTCATTAGGTAAAATTGTTCCTGCAGTTGTATGGATACATTTTTTTGATTTTCTATCCAGTGAGATAAAACATTAATTTACCCGCTTTGTGTAATAACTATTAATTAATTTTTCTTTTAAATAAGCTAATAGAATACTTTTTTTCTTATATGATCTGCTTGAAAGAATATGATTCTATTTCTTTATAGTAATTCATCAACAAAAATCAAAGGAGAAAAAAAGAGGTGTTCTCCCGCAAAAAATATTAATATAATTCAAGAAACGAATAAAAAATAAAAAAAGATCGATAATTTAAAAAAGTATCCTTTTTATGAAAGCTGTCACGATATAAGAACTTGTGAAATTTGGAAAAAGTTCATCAGAACGCAATAGAACATCATAGACTCGAAAATAACTTATTTAATCCTTTTTTACACTCTATCACCTTCTACAGACAAAAAAATCAAAAACTTGAAAACATCAAAACTTCAATTGATTGATTGATTTAATATTAACGTCGCACTGTTCCGCTACACGAGGGCTTTTGGCGACCCGGAACGCGCAATTACGAGACACATAGGGCAAGAGTGACGTGGACGACACCTATTAAAACTTCAAAACTGACTCCTAAAGCATAAATGCTTAATCTCATTTCAATAACTGTAGTTAGTAGTTAAAAATCCAGTTTGTAAGCAGAATAGTTGTAAAGTTAATAGTAAACTTCTTCCATTATGCTTATTTTCGGTGATATATATCCACGTATGAGAATTCAATACAATTATTATTAAAACGTTTTAAGACATTTTTGAAACAAATGCGCAGATACAATTTTTCGATTTTGACATATTTTTGACATCATTTAATAAATTCTTCTTTGTAATAATGAAAGTTTGAAGTTGGATGATTTGTTGATTTTTAAAAGCCATTTTCGTGTATAATATTTAACAAGCAAATGCTTTAAAATATTAGTAAATAAATAAATGCATGAACAACTTTTGTAGATGTTGTGCATTATATAGAAGTTGTAAACTGAACATGAAATTACCTTTGTGGTGTATGTATTTATATTTCTATTATTGTTAAAACAAAGTTTTATGAAATATTGATATTTCATTTGTTTTCTTTTATTTATTCATTGTATCAGTATAATGCTTAATTGTTATATCTTTTTGCAATGTCTTATGTTACGCAGTTTTAAATAAGCTAATTAACAATTTTTAAGTTTCAGACTATTCGATGGATATTATATCATGCTCTACGTGGAATGAAAACTTCAAACTGATATTCCTCCATGTTGAATTTCCGAACATATACTATAATTCAAAACCATAAGGCGTTTTTGATAATTGAAGTAGGGATGTGAAATTTTTCATAAATGTTCTAAAATGTATGTTTTGTAAAGAAATGTATATAATTAGCTCTAAGATGTGTAGTAATTTTTTTTTAAATTTCAAAATCAAAATTAATGCCTTTCGGATAATTTTTTGTATATTTCACAATGAAAAAAAAATAATATAAAAATAATAAAATCATACACATTTTTATGTAGTATATTTAAAGTGCTTTGGTAAAAAATTGAGAAGAAAATATGCATAGTTAAAAAGCCTTAGGAAATTTTAAAAAAATGTTTAAAAAAATTTAAAGGTTTAAATTTTGTAATAAATTTGAATTTTTGTTTTGGAGTGACCTCCATAAAATACAATTAAAACTGAATTTCAAATATAAACTGGGAAAAATTATTAAAGGTGGTACCATGGACTTAAAATCCTTTCTCATAAACTTTAAAACTTTTCTTTAAAAATTAAATGGTTAGTATTTTGAGAACAAAATCTTTTTAAGTGATTCATTCATATTGATTACCAACAATCGCACAGTATTCCATTTAAATGTTGAAAGAGCAAAAGTATTTTTTAAAAATGTGTGTGTTAAAGAAATGGAATGTAGATAGTTCAAAATATTTGTTGTCTACCAAAATAATTCTATAAAATCAAGATATTTTTAATTAATAAAGGTTCAGCAATATCGTCATGAAGCAAATATAGCGCAAAAATGTATCAGCAGGATAGAGTTTTATTCATACACACAGCGAAAAATCTTCCTGAATACTTTTAAAAATATTTATTTTACCCCTACATATTTTGCTGCATAATGTTTTTATTAATATCCAAAAATTAATAAATAAATATTTTAAGTGTCCTTTACAAGTAACATCTGTTTCCTTTGTTTTGAATGTAATTTAGAGATAAAGTTCAATATAGATATGCGTATTTAAGTGTAACATCTTAATTTAACTTAATTTTAAACAGTTATTTCGATACATAGTTTACTTTTCTAATTTTGATGTTATCATTAAACAACTTAAATTAATGTTATAATACTAATAGGTGAATTTGTTGTAAACATAGAGTCGATTAAGTTCATTAATTAAAACTAGAATGCCGGATGATATTTGAACACCAAAGCATGTACGTTATTTTAGGTCTGGAAATTTTTCAATTCCTCTACTATTAGTGCACTCTCTTACTATATATGTAAACATATCTATAATTTTTTCAAATTTTGTATCGTTAATAAAATATTTTTTATTCATCCACTCATGTTCAAATACATTTTTTTAACATGGAGTGGATGACATTCGATATTAATACATTTTGTTTTTAAAATATCAATTCATTAATTATTTTCTACTAATTAATAATTAAGAAATTATTCTATTAATGAAGAAAAAGTATCAAACAAAAATAATAATACAACACAACACCATATTTAAAAAGAAAAATTACTCCTTGTGCTCTTTTAGAGCAATTGATAACGCGTTAGACTTCTAATCTGAAAGTCGCGGGTTCGAATCCCTCCTGGGATGGCCTTGTTTCTAAGAATGTGAGTTCTTCTTACTTCACTATTTTATTGGAATAATTACATTTAATTAATGAATAAAGAGTAACAAACAAAAATAACAGTCCAACACCATATTTAGAATGGAAAACGGAAAATCGCTTTCTATTTTTCCGCTTAATATTGCGGTTTTGTCATATGTATCTATACATTTTTATATTAATTGTAACTATTTAATAGAAGTAACTAAAATAACAATTTTCTTTGTAAACCTAAGTAGGAATTTATTAGAATTTTTATATTACTTGTTAATGATCATTTTGCAATATATAATTACAATTATTTATCTATAATCATCTAACTTTATAATCAAATATTTAATTTCAGATACTACAACGTAGAATTATCTTGCAATACCTAGAACTTGCATGAAATAAAAAGCGTATAACAAAATAAATCAAAAATTTGCAATTAAAAAATAGTACAAATACAAGCATATGAAGTTAATAGTGTATAATCGTTACTTGATTCACAACTTAGTTCGATAATTCAAAACTATAATCATTCAGCAATTTTCCCTTTAAATTTAAAATTGCATGCCTTGAGGTATTTATCAAAATGTTAATTAAAAAGGAAATTACTTATTTATATGAATTTTTTTAATTCTCTCTAGTAGTTATTCTGAAAAAATAATCAGTTTCTCTGAAATACATGAAAATATTATCTGAACAAAATGTGCCTGGCAACTCAAATAACACTAAAAAAGAAATCAAATATATTATATTACACTTATTCTCCCTATATATGTTAACATACCTTGATACAGACTCTTACTAGTAAGTAAGTAAAAAGCGTATGAACCAAAGGTAAAAATCTATTAAACCACTAAGTTTTAGTAACAATTCAAAAATTTCAATATCGTAAGGATAAATAAATATTTCAACAGAAAATTATTTTCTAGTGCAAATGCAAATAAAATGTACTTTACTTTTTGCTTTCAATGACTTGTTAAAATACATTAAGCATCTATAAATTTTAGAAATTATTTTTTTTTATTCACACTCCAAATTTTTACGTGAGCAAAATTGCCATGCAAAAATTTTCATTTGAGTTAAATAAACAGTATTAATGTAATTTATTTGTAAAATATTTAAACTGATAAAACAAGTAGGACACCAAATGCATTACAGTAGAACATCGTTTATCCGAACGTTTATTATCCGGAGTTTCAAATATCCTGTGCAGTTTTTTTTTCAACTACATGAATTAAATATGAATACGGTTTCGAACAGTGCAATGCTCAACAGTTGTTTCTTGGGATGCCAAAAGTGACGGGAAAACTCAAGGTCAGGTATATTTGGGGAATTTCAGTTGTGTGATTTGGTAATCATCTGCGCGGAATATTTGGTCAGTTTGTTTCCAAGTGAAGGTGTGAAGGTGTGTAAACGTGCTGTTCTGTTTAGTTCATAACGGAAGCACAACGTCTTGAACATAGAGATAAAACTTGAAGTATTGAACCACCCGCTATTAAATGCTGACGCGTTTCCTACGTTAGAGACAGCTATGGAGTGGTACGAACAATAGTCAGAGTGTAGTCCTACTCAACTACTGGTACTCAAGAGAATCAGAGAACTTGCAGCAAAAAAACGCAGGTTTACAATGGTACAGCGAAAAATTAGTGATTGTTTTCCACAATAAAGGTAAAATTTCGACTTTCTGCACCTATTTTGCTTTTTCTTCAAGCACGTTTACCGCATGTGATGATTTTCAATACTCGTATAGTGTCCGGTTTCATATGCTGCGTGAATCGCAATTGGTTTTCGGTTAGCCGATAAGTGTCGGGTTCCAATTGATTCGGATAAACGACGTTCTACTGTACTGGTAATGGTCTTTTTTAAAGCATTATTTCTTAATTTATTAACATTCATTTACGTACATTGAATCAATAAAACCCAAATGTAACCGTGCTCCTCAATATGCTCTCATGTTCAAGAAGCACCTTAACTTCTCAACTCCAATGAGACATTTGTTGAGTTTGATATCAGTATCTCAAGCTCATTACAATAAATATATCCAGAGACACATGTCGTAGAAATGGAGGAAGTGGGGATTGATTTAAATGTACCAGTGGTTTTGTGTGGGAGGTGTCACTTTCGTCATGTCCTTTCTCCTTCTCCTCAGGGGAAAAAGAAGGGGGATGCCTAATACGGGTGAATTTTATTCTCCTTAATGTTTTCATCTAGGATTTAAAGCAAAAGTCAGAGAGGTAGTAGGCATATTTTAAGAAATATGTAGTAAGAATTTTTAGAAATAATGAAAAAAGTTGAGTAAAGAGATAAGGTAATATGTCACTTCTGTATTTCAAATGTAGTAAATATAGAACATTTTGAAAATTGCCTTTTTCCCCATTTTTTTTTTTATTTTTTGTACAATTTTAAATGGAAATTATCTTTAAAAATAAATTCATTCTTTTATCCTCCCCCCAAACACTATTCAAATATGCGCGTTGCTTAGAATTTCAACAAGCAGAATATTTAGCAAGGAAATTATAAATTATCATATTCCTAAGTAGCAACATTGAGGTTTAGAGTAATTCGGATTTCGTGTGTGTTAATTTTGTGAAACCTATTCCTATACATCATAAACAACATTATTGATATACGTTTGAATGAATGTGCTTGTAGCAGCAAAATTACTAGCTTATACTGTGTAAGAATTGATGTATTCACAGGTGTCTACACAAAATAAATTCGTATCGTCACACGGACACGAAAAAAATTAAAACAAAAATATATAGAAACAGTTAGATTGCTCCGGCATTTTTCATGCATTTTTATTGGTTTAATACTTTATAAGTTAATTCATATGTTTCATTTGATTTAAATATTAAGATGTAGATTAAATATTAGGCATGCAACTAAAAATTGAATGATGGAGTAAGATATAACAAATCATATCAAGGTTTTTTTATATTTTTCTAAGTAACGGTTTTCAGAGTACACCCAATTTTTTTACATGGTCTTTTTTACAAGATTTTGAAATAACACCTTTCACCGATATACTTTTTTACACGAAATTTTTATTCCTGTACAAATCCCTAAACATTTTTTTTAATTTTAATTTTTGACAGTGTAATCTCTCAGAAGACGGTTGGTTTATGTCAGCACATATGTGAGTGACTTGATCTACTTCGTGGCTTGTTTACTTTATATTCTGGAGCTACAGAGAATACTCGAACACAGCATTTTTATTTTCAGTATTTTCAGTACAACTGTATTTTGAGTTAAAATGTTCAGTTCTTAGGATGCAGTAACTAATTTCAATAAATTTCTAAAAGTTCATGTACAAATTTAAGTTTTTTTTAATTCGATGATGAAAATTTCAATTTAGTTTGTGTTGATGATAACTTTTTTACTGTTAAGAAAATAATATTGATCCGATTCGCACAATCCATGTTCACTTGTTATCAAATAGTGATGAATAAAAGTTATCTGGTAGTTTTATTTATGTCTCTTTGAATTTTCATGTGTACACTTATAGACTAAATTTTCTGTGCACACAAATTTTTAAATTTATTTCGTAATAAAAATGAAATACTCTTATTTTATAAATTTGTAACATGGATTTCATTATTACATTGTTTGCATGTTTTTTGGTGGCGAAATATCCGGAGTTTTTTCATCTTACATAATTTCTTAAAACAGAAAGTTTTCAGGGGGTTCTAAGTTCGGAAATGCACCATTCTCGTACCATGCTCCAATACACCGACCAACATATTTTTCTGATTTTGTCGATTTTCCGGAACAAAAAATAGTAAAAAATTAATTATTGAATAAATGATTGGTATTAACTAACACAATAAATTATTAACACATTCTTAATTAAATTTTATTTACTGTATACATATAACTATAATCAGTCGGAAAAATCAGGGTTTTGGGGGTCCCCCCCTCCTTTTTGTGCGCCACTGTCTTAAAGCTGTGAAAAATATTCCCTAATTTACTGTGTGCCGCATGAATTTTTTTACACGACTTTTTTTTTGCTCGATTTTTTAAGGAACGTACATATTGTGTGAAAAAAGGGTTTGGTGTGTCATGTTATTTATAATGAGTTTCCAATGTTTATTTTCTAAAAATTCCTGAATGCAATTATTTATTACAAGTTCCCTATTTTTTGTTACATATAAGCACATGAAGTAAATCGATTTTAAAATGGAATATCTAATGTAAAGGAATTCAAACAATCTTTTCGAAAAGAGATTCGATGCTGATGAAGTTCTTGTGAATAGAATGGGGTGTTTCTTAAACATTCTAAAATTGTTTCATCATCTGTAGTGCAGAAAATTCTGTCCAGAAGTTCTAGGGACAATCGAACCAATCGGAAAACTCTTAGTTTTCAGCACCGATGTCATACACAGGAAATGATGCAAATAACTGAACAAATCCAAAGGTTTTTACGTGTTTTACTTAAAGAATCATATAAGTTACCGATTAAATAAATTTAAAATCACGTCCTCAATTAAATGTGATATCTAAATTAAACATTAAATTATGGGAAAAGGAATCAAACACAATCAATAAGGAACCAGAGAAAGAATATTTTTTTTTTTCTTAATATCTTTATTAAAACACACACACACACACAAATAAAAAAGTGAATCCTTACCTATTTAAGTATTAGAATATGATGAATTTGAAAAGTAATGCAAAATCATCAACTTTCTTTAATCCTCTTATAATTTCATCTTCCGTGCTCTACATTAGTAAATTAAATAAATTTTCGGAAGTTATAAATAAAAGACTTAAGAAACTTTAATCACGAATGGAATAACGAGTTTTAAATTTAATAGTTTTTCTCCCACACGTTTGGCACCTGCTTTTAGCAATTAAATCAAATACCAACTTGTTGGAATTATTTTTAAAAGACCAAAGAAAAAATTCATGTATTTTTTTATTCCAACTGTTAAAAAGAGAAGATTTTAAATGAAAAAAAAAATGCGGGGAAGTTTTGGTTCAGAAATGAACTTCTCACCAACGATTTTTTCATATGAAGTTCATATTTTGTTGTTTAGAGGATCATGTTTTCCAAATTAAAATCGAAAATTGAGAAGAAAAGTTTGTGTTTATGTATTCGAGTTTTTCGTCCTAGACATGTTAGCATGCCAAGACTATGAGTTTATGAAATGGTAAGCTTTTTAGCAATCAAATTTTTTTAACATCCCTCCCCCAGTAAAAATGGTGTGAAATATGTTTTTTTATCTGTTTCACAATCATTTTATATGTCTCAGGAAATATCATCAGGAATTGAGGAAAATGCATTAATTAAAAGAAAACGTCGATCGTAAAATAATGAAAGTGAAAGACACGACCTTTTGAGCTCTAACGATACGGAAATTAATAATGTGAGGATTAACTAGTTTAAGGGGTCACATACCTTTTAAAAAGTTGAAAATGGTTAAAAATAGTGAGCTCTTTAAAGCTATATAATTTTTTTATTATTGTTTCCTGGAATGTAAATTTTGGAGGAATAAACAAATAGATATTACTTTACTCAAAACATAACCAACAAACACAGTGCTAATTAGGATAAATTTTTAATTAGATAATTACAAAAAGAAATTTTTGTTTTCTTTTCGCAAGTGATATGCATTACGCGCAGCTTTATAAAAAAAGTTACCAATATTTTTTGATGAAATTTTTGCTCAGTGTTGGAAATTGTGTTATCTTTAAAATGACGAAGCATGAAACACTGATTTAAAATTTTTAGTAAACTATAACAATTTAAAATTGAACTATAAAATTTTTAAAAATTTTTTGCTATTTTATATTTGTAATTTTAAATTTTTTTCATTAAAAATTCAAACTGGTTCGTTATTTTAAGTACAGATATGATCAGAATCTACAGTAAAAATTTTATCATTTTCCATGGCACGGTTTTGAAAATATCATGCGCGTAATGAGTAAAAATGACGTTCTGAGAAAATTCACATCAAACGTAAAATTTACCACAGTTTTATATATATATATTATTCTGGTTACTCAAACAACAACTAAATTTAAATTAAAACTAATGTGAAGTTTTTTTTTAGTCAATAAACTTCAATTTATTATAATTATTATAACTAAAAACATATATTATACCAATGCAGTACAAGCATCGAAACGATATCAAAAGCTACAAAATAATCAAAATGCAACAAAGTGATTCATTTCTCCAAAATAAAGTTAAAAATTTATAAATATTACTTAAAAACAATCAATACCTTAATTAACAACTACTTATTATAAATATTAAACAATTTGTAATATGAATGCAGTGTATTACTATGATTCTAAAATGCTAAAATTCGCCACATGCATATGATGTTCCCTCTTTTTTAGTTAATTTCTCACAAGTAGTTTTAAATTGCATTCTTTTAGCCTGTCGTACTTCTTTTGTGCGGAGATTAAAATGTACTTCTGCAGTCTGAATTCTTTTTATATCTACAAGTGTAACAAATTTATGTGCAAATTGACCAACAGTCAGACCAAGCGATTGCATAATTTTTAGTCTGCCTTGATTGCCATCATTAAAAATGACAATTGCCTCATTTGTAGATAATCAACAATCTTTCTACCACAACCTAAAGTTTTTGGGCATAATTTCCATATTAATGAGTTAATGGATTCATTATTAATTTTGGTTTTACCCCCTAGACATTTTTGTAGAAGTTTAGGTTGTGATAGATCATTAAACACAGGTTTTATGGCATCCATTACTGCCACTGGCAATTTGTTACTGTGTCTAAAAGTTTCCACATTGCCCTCTACTACTTGATTTTGTTATTTACACCAAGAATTAGGACCTAAGGGGACAAAAATTGTGCAATGGTTCTTCGTCGCTTGAACGTATATGGAAATATACAGCCCAAACAGCTTTTCGCATATCTGACAGGCATGTTTTATTTTGTCGGATTGCATTTCCATAGTACGTTGTAATTAAGTCGATCATTCTGTCGGTCAACCTTCCCTTTCCCCCAATCGACTTCCCATCACTGAGTTTGGAGCTCATTTGTTTTAATTTTCGTAAACGAGTTCCCATTCTTTTTTGAACATGTCCAACACATTCAATTTTTGAAACTGTGATATCTTCTCCATACTGATTGGATGCAGTGATAGATGAGAATGTTCTGGAATCGCCATCCCCGATGTAAGATGTATATCTCACAGAACGATGACTTAATGAACGCTGAAATATACGAACTATTCCCACAGTCTCCATCATGCCAGCTGAACCATTGTGGTTCTTCAAGCATTCTTTAACGTGAAGAATTTTCCACTTTTTGTAACCAGGTGACCCCTTTCTTCGTTTCCAAGAATCACATCCTTTACAGAAAGAAGACATCACTTCCGCATCAATACACTTTCCTGTTTTGTCTCCTATAACAGCACACACACCAACACGAGAAGAATAGCCACGGGTTTTCCATGTTCCATCTCCACTAATTATTATATCGGAAGAATTTGTCAAAGTTACCTCTTCCAAAGCTGCACTTTGCATTGAAGCTTCTGCGACTTCTTTACTACACAATTGTAGTTTGTTTATAATGTTATTATAGGATTTTTCAGCAACTGGAGGAGGAAAGTCCATGACATCACAGAAAGTTGTCATTGCTGCATGACCCTGTCCAATTGTCCTCATTGCGTATACAATACGTCTGTTTATTTCTCGAATATTTTTTTCTTTTACCCAGCATTTTTGAATTTCTAAACGAACACAAGTCTTTACAGTTCTTGCATTCAATCGAAAAAACACTAGACAAACCTCTAACACATTTTTCTGATAGTTTGATAAAACTATCATGTTTACAAACATTCAAAACTTTGCTTCTTGCAAAAAATGTGGTGGTGATATAGCCATCAAAACAGTCATCATGTTCAATAAAAGATGAATCAACATCTTGCAGCCGAATTTTTTTTCCAGATGCACTGTTGTTTAGTGATTCATCCACACTGTGTACAGCTTTGCATCTTTTATGCATATTACTAGTAAACTTCCTTTTCTTAGGACGTTTACCAGATGGTCTTTTAGCAGATTCAGTCGAATTCATCCTTCAAAAGTTTATAAAAAAAATAATACTTTTCCTAAAACTTATCTTAGAATAAGATACGGTATGAAAATCAAAAACGAGCGAGTATAAATTCAAGATTCACTTTATCAAAACAAAGTAGAAGTAGAAGTTTATAAAGTTAGTAGAAGTTGTAGTTAATATTCAGAACAACAATAATAATATTTGAAGCTTAGATTCAAGCATTTGATATTAATTAGAATGAAAATATTAGAAACAGAGAAACGCAGCTGTCACCCTGGAACCAAAATGTAAACAATATGTAAATCGTCTTTTCTACTCTTTTATTTTATTAATAACGTCCGTTCTATGGAGAATATCTGCATGCGGTTTCTTTTAGAACACTCAGAATGGTTTACTCTATAAAATAAAATAATAATAAAAAAATCGATTTTCAGGAAATTTTAAAAGGTATATGACCCCTTAAATACCGAAAACTCTTGACGTTCTTAACGGAACAAATCAGTTAATCTGCAGATTAGCTAGGTAATAGGCTTTCGACATTTAACGATAGCATATACACTCGTTATTTCTCCTTCAGAAAACCATTAAACAATTTTGGCAAATGAGGATCTCATGATCATAAGCATTTTTAAATGCAATTGTTGGTGATGTAATAATTATATTATGAAATTTTGAGGAATGCAATTACCTTATTTACTCGAATCTATGCCGCATTTTTTTCTCAATGCTAGTGCTTCTGAAAATCAGTTGCGACTTATAATCTAAGGAAAAACATTTGTTTTTGATGTAGGAAACTGAGTTTTCAAACCTTTTCAAAAGGAAATATGTAACCGTAACTTCTGGTCATTTGTATCGATAATTTATCTCATTTCGCATGTTATCCAAATAATTCAGACTATCCCAATCATCTTTGTCTAATCGTACTTAAGAAAATGTTTTGTGGGTAATTCACACACCTAACATTAATTCACCTAAACATCAAAGATATGAATAATAGCATCAATACGAGTTTCCTATGACGCATGTATAAAAAGATAGGCAATTTCATACGCAGAAAAAAACGGTGCAAGAACACTGAAAATTTGACACAGATGAAAGAAAACAACATGTCGATGGCGTAAAAAGAATGAAATCAGTTTTCCTTGTTATTGTTAATTGAATATTTTGCATTGTACTATAATAAATTATTTTTTAAAAAAAAAACTGCTGCATAAGAAATGCATTGAACGACTAGGAAGACGACATTGTGTATTGGCACCAATTCCAAAGTGAGCTGTAACAGTGGGAGTGATAAATGATTTTCGAAACATGATACTGGTGGGTAGAGTAATTATAGGTTTATGTATGTTTTTGAATCTCTTTAATACTGGTAAAATAAATTAATCATTAACTTCTTATCATTTCTCGTTAAAAAAATTTTAAAAAATTCTTAAGTACCAGATATTAATGAGCCTTTTATACATTTTTTTAAAAAAATCGTTTTCTCAAAACCGTACAGAGAACGTACAAAACGGTGAAACAATTTTCAAAATTTTTCGATTAGATATTTATATTATGATACATCATCTTACAGTGTTAAATAATTTAAATTAAAATAATTTCATATTGAAAAAAATAATAATCTTCTTAAAATGAATTAAATGACATCTTAAAAAAATCTTACAAAACAAAATAATTTGGCTTACAAATGTATGGAAATTAGCTTACATATAGTAAGCCTTTTTTCCATATGGACAATTTCAAATTCTGAATTTTAAGAGTCAATTATTCATTTCATTTAATTGTAAAAAAAAAGAAAGAAAAAATATTTTCTAGTTATCAAAATAGAGTGCTATACTAATTTTTTTCTTTAAAATATTCTTGATTAGCTTGATCAGGATTGGGTAATTCTTTTGACTCTAGGGCCGTATTGTGGAAGTGGAAGATGTACAGGAGAGTCGCATCTTTTTAAAATGAACCCTTTCAGAATAAATATAAACTACATCATAAAAATCATCAATAAAAAATAGTGAACATTTTATTAATTTTATTTATAATTCTAATTTGAAATTATCCATAGCTTCAAGCTCATTTTATTTTAGAATGAAATTAAAAGGATAAATATATCTTGTCACACTTTTCTACATTTTGCTTTTCGAAACCATGTGTGACATTGCCTGTTGAAGTTCTGATCCCAGCCTGCAACTTAATGTTTCCGACATCTTAAGACTATATTTACTGCTTTTGATCTGTGTGTAAGAAGCACTTTGCTTGTAAATACTTCTTGGCCTAAATATCGGAAACATTTCCTGTCTTCTGTATATCTGTGTATAGTCTGTTGTGTGTGTAAAATTTCTGTATTCTGTCATGTCGAACCACAAAAAAAAAAAATCCTTGAAGAACATTATTGGCCCCTTTCTCCCATTCCATAGCTAGGTGATACGTTTTAAAATGATAAGAAATACAATTTTTCTATAAAGCATTCTTCGCTTCCTGTTTTTGCTTGGTCACCGCAGGCTTCTTGTGGGATCACAATAAATATTTACATTGATAGTTATGCCATTCGGCATGAAATCCACAAAAACAACGCCCTTACGATGCTAAGACACGATTGACATAGCATTTTGCTTTGAGATATTCTCACGGAATTTTCTCGATTTTATGAGTGATAAGGGGTGATGTCCCTCTGAAGAATGACACTTGCTCTGAAAGGTGGTTTAAAACACCCGAATCTTATCCCCAGCCACAATACAAATCAAAACAATTGTGCAATATTTGTAAAATGAAACATTACTCGTTGTTGTATTATGGTAAAAAAAGACATAGGAAGTAGCTTATCCGTTTGAATCTATGAATGTGATTCCCATCATTGACCTCCCCCCATTGAAAGGTTTGGCATCGGCGGTAACCGATAAAAGACAATGTGACAGGAATGAATCAAATTGCTGCAATGCAAGCGTTTTTTCCAAGTAAATATTAGGTTGAGGTAAAATGAATCCATTATATTTACGTGAATTTCAAAACTTTGTTTAACATGTTTCGAATTACCAATTTTGGTCAAATGTGCACCATTTTATTCTATAATGTGTCGCTTAATTACAGGTAGCTTTATAGCTCTCATAGAAGTCTTGGGCCCTTTTGGTGAAACTCTCTAGCAAATGATTTTCGCAATATTCTCTTGATGCCAATTATTTATCACTAAGGAAGTTTTTCAATGCAAGAAAAACATGCTAATCGTTGGGTACTAGGTTTGGAATACCAGGTGGATACCTCAAAACTTCCCAACCAAGCTCCCGAAGCTGCTGCCAAATCACTATGGACATGTATGGCCTGGAGCTATCCTGATGGAAAACTACACCTCTCCTGTTAGCCAATTATAACCAATTCTAGCTTCAAATGGTTCAGTTATTGTCATTAGAAAACTGAATCTTGTTTTTGGCTGTATGGAAGCTTAATGATTCCGTTGAAGACCCACCAAAAGAATAGTAGAACCTGATTTGGCCACCAATTGAGCTACTTCAACGCTCTTTGACCATGATTCTTTTCGCACAATGTTGTCGTATGTCAGTGTTCCTCAAACTCTAAATACTGGTGACCCAATTTTCGATCATAATTTTTGTCGCGCCCCTCCTGTACAACAATAATGTATTTACTGCAATAAAAATGCACTTTGAGAGAGAGACGCTAAAGTTACACAAAACGATCTTAAATATAAACCGTACGAATTAATACGATAAGTATATTAAATTTTGTGTATATGTATCTTTTAAGTAATATATATTTTAAGAAAAGTACTTAAAATATATATTGCTTACTTATTATTATGTTATTTTTCTTTCTCTAATTTTTAAATTGGAACAGATCGCAAAATGATATATTTAATTAAAGATTTATTTCTTTCAGCATTCATTTCTCAAAGTACAAATGTCATTAGAAAAATAGTCTAGTCTATGTTTCTCTCTATCATATTCACCACAACAGGCATTATAGGGTACGTTTGCGTGAGTCTGGGCAATCTATCGGACGTCTGCACAAAACATGTAAAAATGCTTTTCCTCGTACAATTCCAGTCAGTTTTCGTCGACTCGATACTCCTATAGCTACCGAATCTAGCTTGAATGTACATTTTTTTAAAGTTACACGCTAATTGTAATTCACGGTAATTAAGTAATTACGGCAGTAGATTAAAACAAAATCATAAATACATTTTTAAGACGTAAGCAAATATTCGATGATAATACAGAATCAACAAGTACACAGACGAGAATGGTTCCGAAAATTAAATCAAGACGATATTCTCAAAAATACTTAAATTTTGGATTTAATAAATAAATTTTAAGTAAATGATGGGGTAAAAAAGCCCCAGCTCGTTATGTCAGTGTTTCTCAAACTGTGGTGCGCGCCCCCCTGGGGAGCACGATAACCTTACAAGGAGGGCGCGAGCATATCGAAAGTAAAAGATTTAAAAAATAATTAACTTACTGGAATGAATTAAAACAAAATACTTTCAGACATAATAAGAAATGCACTTTTACTCTGATATAAGTTATAGGCGCGCGATATTAAGTCATCAAAAATAAAAACTTCTTCAATGCCTAAATAGCTATCTTTGATCCTATAACCAAATAAAAAACACTTTTATTTGATTTCCTGTAATCCCATGATGAGAGATTTTTTACTACGTTTTATTTTTAAACCTAACATACTACTCTTTCAGAGAAAAAACAGATCCCAGACCCAGAATTGAAAAATTTAGGAACATAAAAAATTCATCAATGTCATTATTTCAGAAATACTGCACATTATAGCTGTAATCTGTTTGACCTTCTAAGTTATTGGTACAGTTAGTTATGACCCCTCTCTTAAGTGTTTGTTTCTCATTTAGGGAAGTTGTAAGTAATGTATTTCTCTGTTGCACTTTTTCCATGCAAAAGAGTTTTATGATATTTGGAAAACCATGGAGAGCACACACACATTTTAAAGGATTACTTGGCCAAAACATATTTTATAGAGTTATCTCAAGCATATAAAGCATAACGAAAAAAGTTTTACACAATTTTCTTTGCAGTAACATACATATTATGATAATAAATATGCTTTTTACCTGGAAGTTGTCGCGTAGGACACACAGATTACGGAATCGTTTATTCTGCCAAAACTGTTTATTTGTTACCAAAGAAAAATTGAAAAGACCTTGAAAGTAGGTAAGTAAACTTTCTCTTAATTAAATTATTTACTGGAATCACAATTTGTATCGTGTAAAATAAAATAATTAGGGAAAAAAAAGGATTGGGGTGACTCAGTAACCCCGCTCGACCGTATCGAGTGCGCGCCTGCTCCCGGGTTAAAACATGTTGAAGTATTTTTGCTTTAAAAATATTAAAAATAATACAATTATTCTTCATCAGAATTTTATATTATTGTTCATTATTTAACATCAGTGGCGCACACAGGGGGGGTCCTAGGGGTCCGAATCCCCAAAAGCCCTTGATTTTTTTCCAATTAACTATAATTCTAAGTATATAGTACGCAAAATTTAATTAAGTATTTATTATTAATGATTAATTTTATTAATTAATGCTAATTATTTATTCAAAAATTAGTTGTTAGCTATGTTTTGTTCCAGAAATCGACAAAAAATACAAAGGAAACTGATACAAGTTTGGTGAATTTTTGACCCTGGAACAACCCGTGTCCCTTGAAAAATTCCTGTGTACGCTACTGTTTAACATCAATTATAAATGCTGATTCTGTGAGGCTTAAAATTACAATTCGCTTAAAAATATTTATAATTTGAGCAACCATTTAAAAAAAACATTTTACATTTTGGTAAACAATGTCGAGCACTCGGCTTTGCTCTCCTTACAATTCAGCTATTATATCAATAATGTTTTATTTTCTTATAAATGAACTCGTGCAAAGAGTGGGTACTTCAGCTGGCATACTTTTAATGTGTCAGTGCTGTACACAGAGTATTTTATAACTAATTAATTAATACTAAATTAAGAACAAATTTAATAAGTATTAGAGACTTCCATGGGCTCTGCATATTAAAGTCCGGCGAGAATCAGACTGCAAACTAAACCTGGAAAACATCACACAAGACCACTGTTGGGGTGTCCACAATACATGCGTTGTACTCCAGGTTAATTGCAGGCAACAGTGAGTTGCGGTAAGTGAAACACATCCGACAGGCCTACGAGCATATAGACCAAGTTGCCCTAAAGGTCTGTACACGGTCTGCCTTGAAACTGTCGTACGGGTATCTGAAGAGAGCTGACGAGACAGGTCTGATGCTGTGCTCCGTCTGTTTGTTTTGGCAGTAACTGCCAAATACTGGTCCCCATTCGGCGTTGTAACTCGGGGGTGACCTGTGCTGTAACATCTACGCACATCACCATCATCTTGAAATCTTTGCGAATGCCTGGAGATGACACTCTGGGCGATTCCAAGTTCCTCGGATACTTCCAGCTGGGTACGTCTACATACCAGTCGTCCAATAATTCTACCACGAAAAAAATCATCCAAATGTTTCTTTTGTGCCATAACTGTGCAGTTATTGCACTGAAAGACTTTTAAAGTGCTTGTGAACAATTTTACTTATTTGCCACCATTCCTTATATACCCTTCTCTTACACTTTCGTCATTGTGACGTAGTATCCACGCCATGGTGGATCCACGCATGAATTTCCTGTAATTTGCATATTCTTCTTTAAAATGTGTGTGATAATTCTACAGGTGAAATTTTTATTTCATAGTTAAATTTTTGTGTGATTCTGAATTATCCTTAATTTATGGAGATGAGTGTAATATTAAGAGAAATTATACTTACCGGCTTTCAAGGACTATTCAATTTTTCTTTGATGATTTGAGAAAAAATCCAATAAAACTGAACTAAAATGTTTCAAAAGTGCAAGATCATAATAAAGGACGCATATCAGAGACACTTTTCACTAATATTACAGAAATATTAAATCAACCAATTATTTTTCAAATTTTGAAAACTCTTTATTATTTACAATTTACCTAAGCGAAAAGTAAACGCATAAAATATGGAACGGAACTAATGTAGAACTAACCTTACCATAATTTTGAAGGTCAATCAAATGATTAGCAAATGTATTATGCAGCCTGGCTGAAAAGTGAATCATGTCTTCCTTTTCTTTTTCTACAATTAATGTACAATATTTCAATAATAATTACAGTGATGAATTGTTTATCTTAGAATTTTTCTCAGGGTTTGTGTTTCGTCTTTTCTTTTAACGAGTAATATGTTATGTTAAAACGTAATAAAGAAATCTCTCATTGAGGAAATCCATCAAATTAAACAAAATGTTTTCTTTAATTTGGTTTTGGGATTAAAGATAGCTGTTTGATGACGGGAAAATGCCAGATGATAAACATAAATTATATCATTGTTGTTGTGTATTCTTTATTATGGAAGAAATCATTTTGTTTTACTTCTCTTCCCGGTTATTTTTTTAAAAATCTTTAAATTTTCAATATGTTCAATTCCCCCTTGTAAGGTCATAAGGGCCCCCCAGGGAGGGGCGCCCCACACTTTGAGAAACACTGTCGTATGTGAATCATTTCTCAGTTTTAGTCACCGTCTTCTTAAAGAATCGTTTCATTTCATTCAATTCACCAAGGCCTTTCAGATGAAAATTCACAACATCACGTGTTTTTTACGTTAATCGGTGTGGCTCCCAAACATGAATCTTCTTTTTGAGTCATGATTTGTGCAAAAGGGTCTAAAGTGTTTTGGGGCCGATTTTTTGCTCCTGAGTTATGCCACAACTAATAACATGGCGATTAAATTCAATCGTTTGTATGATTTTAACGACATTTCCATCGATGGTCCTGCCTGTGCAAGGTTCGCGAAGCTAAAATTGCTCGTAATCTTCTGTTACAGTATCGAAACCATAAAAACATCATTTACAAGTACAATCACCAATCTTGCACTTTCACTGTTATCAAAGAAAAAACTATAAAATATACCAAATTTCCTTTTTGCTGACTACCCTTTTAAACACCCTGTTACTCACAACGAAATAGACCATACCAAAAAAAATTAAATAATTTTTTAGTGTGAAATGCCATCTTTCCAACGAGCATAAATCTCAAATTGTTTGATCCATACGTTTGAAATGGAGATTACAATATCGGACCAAAAGTTCAAGCCGGTATTCGGAATTTTTCAGATCATAATACCGGTATACCGGTTTTAATACCAGTAGTAGTAATTTAACTAAAAAATAAGAAAACACAACTGGTTTTTTTTGTTTTGTTTGCCAGTTTTATTTCGCTAATTTAGATTTAAACACTTCTACACATTTTTCGGCTGGCATACTTCCCAACACACGTGCAAATCCTATGTTCCAAAATTGTTTATCTGAAGGAGTATTTACATTTAAATAGCAGCGCTATTTCTTATACTCTTCCATTCATCAATTGTAAAACTAAATTTTTCACTATTTCCTTTAAATTGTATTAGCTTGTGTTTCAAAGAATTGCAAATACTGTTACTGTAGTTTATAACAGTTCTTATTATAATATTAATCCATGTTGGCAGTTTTTTAAAACCTCGGGTGGATAATGATTTTTTTAAATCAGCAGAAGTGCAAGAAACTCGAAATGGCAAAGCATCTAATGCTGCCTTTTACTTATAATTTCATCTAAATTATCTTTTTTTCTTACGAAATACTCTAAAAATCTTGATGGCTTGGGCTTAGAAACTGTACTTTAATTTGTATCTATATTACGATTAGATACTTTCATCTTTAACAAATTTGTATCATGTTTCATTTTTAAATGCGTATGAAGTCCACTAGAACTACCTCCCTTCACTTTAATAACTCTTGAACATTTTTTACCTTATGCAACCATATTCTTTTCTTATATGAATAATGAAGCCAAACTGAAGTATTATCAACTGATTTTTTATGTACTTTAAAGTTATTCTTATTAATTATTATGAGTTATTATTTATCAGTTTATATATATAATGAATTTGAAAAATATTTTGAACCTTGAAGAATGATATGCAAAAACAATGTGAATATAACAAACTCACTAATTTAGAAAAAAATGTTGAAATATTATGCACTTTCTTCACAACTACCACCTTGTTTTCACAGATACAAATATCAGACAATGAATCCTACGCGTGTGCAGAATCGCTCTGAGCTGAAATGGGACAGTTTTGGCCGGCCTCCTTGTATGAATCACATATGTTATTATTTCTTTGATTGAACAATGCAACTTAATATTCACAGCCTTATTAATTTCGCCCGTTAGTGAGACATAAAAACAAAAACTTATACTTGCTTGCTATGTTGGCGATTCTTGAACATATAGTGGAGAAGATTTTAAAAAATTCTAGCAAATACCAAAAAACAGTATTTAAACTTGTGGATACTGGTATTACAAGATTGTACAAATAGCTAAAAAAATTGGTATTCGGTATCCTGGTATATCGTTATTGCTGTCTCTAGTTACGAGATATCGATCAATACAACCATATACTGGAAAATAACGGATTTATTTGTTCTCAACCTAATATGATAAAAAACAGAAATAAAGTTATTCTAATATTTTCTCGTAATAAATATATTTTGATAAAAATATATCGTAATAAATATATAGTCCACCAAGAAGTTGCTTAACAACTGTACATTTATATTCGTGTCAAACTGAAAGTCACACATTATCCACCGGATATTACGATATTAAGTAAAACTTTGCAAGGGCAAGACTATCATTAAAATTTTATTTTTGTATAAAACAATATTGAATAAATAGTTGTATTTTATGTTGTTCTTCTACGTTAATAAAATTATTTAAATGGTGCATAATTAGTATATAATAAAATTTTTAATGTATATGTATATATATATATATATAATATAAAGGGTGTTTTTGAGAGGTATAGAAATTTAAATTGCAATAAAACAACGATGTATTATTCAATTGACATGAATTTTTTTATTCGAGAGATAATCTTGTAGCTTTACATTTTAAATATGATTTCTGGCATAGGACTGCCACGGCTGGCTCGGATGTAGTCCAATCTGGACGTCCAATTTTCGATGACTTTTTCCAACATTTGTGGCCGTTTATCGGCAATAACACGGTGAATGATGTCTTCCAAATGGTCAAGCGTTTATGGCTTATCCGCATAGACCAATGACTTTACATAGCCCCACAGAAAATAGTCCAGCGGTGTTAAATGACAAGATCTTGGAGGCCAATTCACAGGTCCAAAACGTGAAATTAGGCGGTCACCAAACGTGTCTTTCAATAAATCGATTGTGGCACGAGCTGTGTGACATGTTGCGCCGTCTTGTAGGAACCACAACTCCTGGACATCATGATTGTTCAATTCAGGAATAAAAAAGTTAGTAATGATGGCTCTATACCGATCACCATTGAATGTAACGTTGTGGCCTTCATCGTTTTTGAAGAAGGATTCCACCAGTCCATAAAGCGCACCAAACAGTTAGTTTTTCTGGATGTAACGGTGTTTCGACATACACTTGTGGATTAGCTTCCCTCCAATTACGGCAGTTTTGTTTGTTGACGTAGCCATTCAACCAGAAGTGCGCTAAACAAAATTCTCTCATGAAAATCAACCATTATTTTTGAAATAAAATTGCAGAATTTGAAAGCGTTGTTCAGGCGTGAGTCTATTTATGATGAATTGCCAAACCAAACTGAGAATAAATCACTTGACAGCTGTTAAATCGGTCGCCATCTTGGAAAGTAATGCCAACTTAAACTTCTATACCTGGAAAAAAATCACTCTGTATATATAATGTATTCTTGACCTCTATTCCATAAATGCAAGCATTACCACAGGAATTGAATTGTTTCTAATATTCCCTATTGTGTGGCTCCTTGAATCACATTGTTAAAATTAATTTTGCACACCACACAGCTACAGAGCTGCCAACTTCTAGTATATATTATAACGGATTTTTAGCATAAATATTGCTTTTTTAATTTTGTATAACTCAGATTTCTCGAGGATTCTTGTATTTGAATGGTAATTTAGGAGAAGAAATATATATAAACATATAAAAAAATAACATATAAACAGTAATAACTTATAAAAATAAAAAAATAAAATAATAACAATAAAAAACATATAAACAGTAATAACTTATTTTTACAAGCTTTATTTTTTAAAATCATAAATTCAGGGTGAGTCACTGTTTATCAGGTTCCCGAAGAACAAATCAAAAAGAGGGTTCTTGGCAACGGACTTCATAGTTTTGAATATTTGTCAAGTAAAAAGGACGGCAACCGAACTGTTATCCCCTTCTCCAAACTGCGAAACCATGTTAACTGGATAATTTCAGCCTCAACAGACTTGGTATGCATAAGTCCCTCTTCACGGCAGGGACTACAATGACAGTAGTGACCAAACGTATCATAAACTGGTCATGAGTTACTGACCATAACAACTAGGCAATCACGGAAAATTTAAAATGTGAGTGATTGAGTGATTGAATAACAACACTACAACGTACGTTGGTGTCGATTGAACTTCGGGGCCTGTTTAGTTTGTTCTTCCTATCTACATTTTTGCTGGGAATTTGAAAGACTTTCGTAACTTTTAATCATCTTCCATGGTGATTACACATAAAACGCTTTGTGGTTCTATACTATATAACTAGGATATATTATAAAATTAAATATACCTAGAACGTCCGCTGGTATCGTTTCTACTTAAAGGCAATTACTCTTTATAAATAGCTGTCGTTATAAATATATACCAATAGTAAAACAAATTTCCGGAAGTAATATCACATATTTACTTGACCTGAAATGCAGTTTTTTATGAGAGCACTGCGAAATGAGTCAGTTATACTAAAATCATTGTCTAAGTGTTTCGTTACATAGCCTTTGCTTATCTGCTCATAAAAAATCGTTCGAATGAAACGATGACTCGCAGAAAAGGTCTACGCCCTGATGAAATTACTAATTCATTGAGAGAGCTTTTTGAGAATGAATCGGATGACTGTGAAGAATCTAAAGAAAGTGCTGGTGAAATTAATAAAATTTCAGTAACTCCTGATATATATGTCACAATTGATGTCGCAGAATGGATATCGCGCATTAATAATTTTCCTGACAGGTTTGTAACTCGAAATGGTTTGCGACAATTTTGTGGTCCAACAAGCATCGCGAAACATACCAACGTCATTATTTGTGATATGAAGGATCACATACTATATGATAATTGCATGAAATAATATTAAGACATTTTTTAACCAAACCTTACTGAACAGTACAATTTTTAGTTATTACAATTATTTTATATACTTTATATATCGTGGTGCCGGAACAACACCGGTGGACGTTTAGGGGACGTTCCAGTACTGATGACACACTATCTAGCTGGGCAATGGACCTCATAATTTTGAACCATGATCGGATCATAAAGACAACACCTAAGCATGCACCGTTCTCTCATAGACTCCACTCCACACCAACAGGAGGACATTTGAGCCTCGACATAATTAACGAGCATCGGTCACTCAGCACGGTGAGTCTTCTGCGGTACTAGACTCGAGCTCCTGACAAACCAGCCATGAGTCCATTACTAAGACCACTAAGCTACCGCAGCTAATATAAAATTGGTTAATGGAGATAATAAATATATACACTTCTTCATTCTATCAGATAATGGTATATTAAAGGCATTTTATGTTAATGTTTTTATTTTTATTTCTAGGACACAGTAATATGCAGAAAATACCATACAAAGTAACTAGTATAACGCAACAATGTAAAACTCCAACACTGCCATAAGCCATAGTCGCAAGATTTCTCTAGCTTGCCAATATTTCGCCGTCATAGTGAATGCTATGCAGTGGCAAGCAACGTTGAAAGGAACACTGATCCACTGATTCAGCTAATTCAAAAAGAATACTGTTTGTTTGGTCAGAAATTCCAATGAGAAGAAGTTTATATGGTTGTACATGTGAATTAAAAATTGAGAACGTAAGAAAATGTTGAATATTAGACATTGAATAGCTAATAAAAAGGGAACAATTTTCTTTTACAGTACTACCTGCGAGAAAAAGAACACAATTTCTACAGAACAGAAAAATAATACAAAATTAAAAATTTTGTTAACTCTATTCTGTAAATATAAATATTTAACGGTTTCAGTAGCAATTTATGTTACTTTCGACTAGAGAACATTTCTTTATCGAGCAAATAGCTTCCTACTTTCTCAGTATACAATTGGGAGCCTATTTCTTTTTTCGTCTCTGCTGCTACAGTCCCTTAGAGACAATGTAACGTCATTATGAAGTTCTATTGAAGACAAAGACGTCGAGATGTGTTAAGTGGACTAGACATATGGGACAAACGCTTTCCACTTTAGCCGTTTGGGCACGAATGCGTAGAGGTATTCGGAGTAATACTTATTGTTCCACTGCGGATTTGAATAGAGAAATATCCCTTGTTGTTTATGATATACAAAAATTACTCTAACTATATCATTGCCTGTTAGGCAACAACAAAGGAAGCATAAATTTGGGGTTATTAAAAGGAGAGCAAAAATGTAGAAATAATTTTTTACTTTCTTTTATCATTTTGTATTATCTCAAAAATTAAACTTAAATAGGGAGTTAAATAAATGTTACTGTATTTAAGTGGATTGATAAACGTATATTTTTTAGAGGAAGGCTGCATTTTAAAAATAAATTAACAGTTTTAACTAGCCCAAGAAAAGGAAATTTATAAATTTAGAAAATAATATCAAAGACATAAATGCAATTAATATAAAAAATGACCCAGGAGAAAGAAGTATAAAATATTCATTATTTAGTGGCAATAATAATATGCTATTATAATAATATGCCATATTATGTCATAATATGCTATGCCTAAACTCATATTTTGCCATTCATTAACTGCTGAACATGACCATTAGGCTAACACGTCAAGACTTTTTCTAGAAGAAATAATAATAAACAAGGATGATTTTGATCGATTGAAATTTGAAAACATTTGAGGAACATATTGAAAACAAAGAATAGAAATAAAGCTATCAAATGAATCAATGTGTTTTAAAAGACATGATATTAATTAGACAAAATCTCTTAACGAAACTTGAAAGAAAGCCTATTTTTAAAGCATTACTTTGAACGTTTAGGAAATAAATAAATTCATCGTTTGTTTTTATGCATATTATTGTAGATTTTAAAATCATGTAACTGATATTCCCTATTTTATTTTTTATTCCTCATTTAATCATAAACATTTATTTAATAATATACATCAGAATTTGATTTTACCGTTACGAAAGATAAGCAAATTGAGTTATTTTAAAATGTTAGTATACTTTTATGCTAAGATATTATTTACAAGTTTTGATATTTTTCAGTGAGAAAATAAGATTGTAATCCAGCTCTTACAGTACGAAAAGTTATTTTACTATTCAAACTATATATTTTTTTTATTTAAATTGTCTTGTTATTTTATTCCTTTAAAATTAATTTCATTTCAGTCTTAAAAGTTGCCAATCGTCTAAATCAGTGGTCTTCAAACTGTGTTCCACCGAACCCTGGGGTTTCACAAGGCATACCCAGGGGTTTCACGAGCCACAATAAAAAAATAAAGAAGAAATAAATATGTACGAGAAAAAGATTCACGTTCTCTATGAAGTTTGTATAGCTACAAGTATATAGAGCTCATCCTATTCATCATAACAGAACATTTTAATTATACATAGTAACTTTATTTTGCAACTCTATATTAACGTTTATAATAATATAATAAAATAATATTAAAACGTGTTTTATATCTTTTTATATATACTTCCTACTAGAATGTAAATACTCTATAGTTTCCTATCTCGGGTTCTACGAGATAATTTTTACTCATTAGTTAGTGCAATGTCTTGCATAACTAATTTGTGTTCTAATGAAAAATGTACCTTTCTTACATTTGTGAAAACAACACATATACTGAAGGAACGGTAATGACATATCAACAGAGTTGATATTACAATCTAAATTTAAACAAGAGCAGCTTCTAAATTTTAGGTTGCAAATTCATGCAAAATAAACGGGATTTCTCACAGAGCTTAATCCCATTCAGAATATTGTGTTTGAGGGAAATATATGTCTCAAAACATAAGTGGTTTCAAAAACAAAGTATAAGAATGAATTAAACTCAGAATAAGTAATGCGATTGCAGTTATTCTCAATAAACCTAATTGTCGACAGTTCGTGCGAAAAAAAAGCAAGCACATATCCCAGTTACTAAATATAAGGCATGAATGTGCGACACTTGAATAATCTATAAATATTATTAATTACTAAATTATATTTAAAAATTATATTAGAATTTTTTAATAATAAATGCAATCCTTTTTTTAATTATCTTTACATAAAAGGCTTGTAACATGTTGATCTACTTTATATATTATTTTGAGATATATTCTTCGAAATATGTGCATGGAAGGAGGCTCAACGAAAACACTTCCTAGTTCTAGGGGTTCCATGAAAGCACTTGCAAATTCTAAGGGTTCCGTGAGTTGAAAAATTTGAAGACCACTGGTCTAAATTAATGAGACCATTATACGTAAGGAAAGAGAAAGAAATATATGTTGAAGTTTCGATCAGCAGTATGTTTTGTTTCAAAATGACATCGTAATTATTAAATAACTTTGAATAGGATTTCTTTAAACTTCCCATTTGCTATGACGAGATGAAAAGCATTATTGAAATATTTTTTAATAAATTATTTTTAAATTTAAAAAAAAAAGTTTACCTTTGCCATTAAAGACGACAAACCGATTGCCAAGAATTTTAACTGATAGATGAAAATAATTTTAACAGTAATGGCATTAATACAAGATAGAACCAAACTTTTACGAGCGATCAATAATTGTGAGATTGAAATAAATCTTCGATTGAACATAACGTTCTTTGGTATAAATGAATCAAAAATTGCATTACCGTATTTTACAACATACTCTAAATAATGAAAACATATATACTCACTCGGTAAATTCCATTTTCATGGAAGTTAACTTATAAAGCTTGTAACAGGAGTTTTTGACAAAACATAAGCGACTTTTAAAACGATAAAGACATGTATTCATTACTTGGGCGAAAATCGTAACGATAACAAGCGAAGTAGTGAGTTTGGGATATTCTTAAGCAATTTCAGCGATGTGAAGCTCATTTTGGTGAAAAATGGCTGGTTTCTTTATCCCCACGCCTCCTGTTGTGTTCATGAATTTTAATGCTACTGAGAAGGCAATTGCTGTTCTTCTAAAGCCCTCATAAATGCCTAGAGATTTGAACTTTGGTGAAAGACTCGTTTGTGTTTTATCTATTGCTATTTGAACAGAAAAAAGTGTGGTAAGAATAATTGAGTTAGAAAGAGATTCAGGCTCTGCGAGAATTTGCTTTTCGATACAAAATATTTTTATTTGAGCATAACTTTTTAGATAAAAGTAGAGATTAAAGTAAAATCTTCCATTTTTTTTAAAAAAAACTATTCATATTTAGCTTAGTCTACAGATTGTTTCTTCATATTTAAAGTAAGAGGATGATTATTGTGTGTGTGTTTTGTAATGGGTTTCGTTCCGTATAATACATATGTAATTTATATGTACATAATGTAATTGGGTATAAGTACTGGAATTACACATGTATTACAGTTATCTTAATAATTTCTTTACATATATTTCATTCGTACACAATATTTTGAAAGATATAATTCACTCAGTGTAACTCCTGTATAATTGTTGTTGTTGTGCGTTTCGTCCAGGGATACATACGAAAGACAAATTGACAAAACATACAATAAAATCCCAGAAGAATATAGACTTCATTACAAATGATGATATCAACATAGAACATAAGGGGCGCGCTGCTTTTCATTTGAGACAGGATTCATTTCAGGCTAAAGTCCGAATTCTTTTACTGACAATACAGCCATGCCTTATTCAGGAATCGATACAGCGCCCATTTCATCACAAGCCGAGCGTCATAGCTATCATACTGGGTGGAAGGCCTCTGCACAATTATTGATCAATTTTATAATATAAGTCCCGTATATGTGTTGCAGGTGCACTTCGAATCAGATACTCTTTCCCTTTATGAACGCAAAAACAATCATGGAGTTGAGATAAAGAATAAAAGTAATTTTTTTGCATGAGTGATAATGAAAAAACATATATATATATATATATATATATATATATATATATATATATATATATATATATATATATATATATATATATATATATATATAAATTAAATATTTATATATTTTACAATTTTTATAAAATTGAATAATTTTATAAAAATTAATAAATGTTACTTGTATTATATTTTCCTCATTTATATATATATATATAACATAATACAATTAAAATTTATTAGTTTTTATAAAATTTTTCAATTTTTATAAAAATTTGTGATATTGTAACTCAATTATTTGTTTATATGCTATAGTGTTTCTAAAATTTCAAAATATTTCATAAATAATTGGTTTTTCCTTTTAAAATGTAAAGATATACCTCGTTTAACATTATAGTATAGGAGAAAAAATACAAAACACATTTTATAAAAGAAAAAATGTATCATCTAGGATAAAAATCAGTAATATGGTAAAATAAGTGATTATCTACAGGATAGTGAAGATAGAATATAATATTAATGTTTGAATACTTTTATACATGAAAAATATTCCGAATATAGGTCCCATTCTTTAATATTAGTCGATGACAGCCTTAATAAACACACATATATATATATTGGTATATATATATATATTGGTTCATTAAATCATTAATGGTGTAGGCAACTGAATAATTCAATGGCAATATTATATATGGACCACACATATTCTATAATATAGGCTATTTTAATTTCACACCTGTATAATCAACTATAGAAAATCATGTGGAAATCTTTTGCCAATAACTTCACTGGTTTTACCAATAACTTCTATACAAATGCCGAGTTTCTCTTATGATCTCATTTCTTTTGATTTAAGGTATCCAACTTTCTTATAATTGAGAATTTTTCCAAAAATAGACAACCCTTTTTATGATTTTATTATATAAGCCGTCTTATTAGCTAAATAAAAATACCAATTTTATTATTTTCCATTCACTAGAACAAAATCTACGCCATTACTGTAAGCAAGATGTTATACAATAAAATGCGCTTTACTCGAAATGTGTTTTTTTCCAAATACTCAAAAGGGGAAAGCGATTTGTCAAAAAGTTTTAAAAATTATTAACTGATATTTGTTGTGTAAGATCTGTATAAATTTAGACGGGTTTTAACCTTCAGATTTATCAATCATTGCTTCATTACAAAATCTACACTCACTTATGGGATTATACTCACACTTTTTTAAGCAATTTCATATAATAAATAAAGGTTAAGTGCTCTACTTTATGTAAAATTAAAATATATTTTATTCTGAAAGTCATTTTAGAATGAATAACAAAGAAACACAGCAGATTTGAAAAATTGAAAATTTGTTCATAAACCTTTTGTACATAATGTCAGTTTATGTAACTTTTTGTAAATTGCTACCAATTATTTCCTTATTTAATAGTAATAATTTCTTTTTCTCTTCTTAAATGTAGCATAACTCTCTTAAAATGTACTAAGTAAATCTAAAAACCACAAAAAAATTATATATATCTCCATAATTTTTTTTTAAAAAAAAAGTTGTCGCAAGTAGTCGGATACCTTACTTTCGTAATTTCTCCTGATTGCTAGTAGTTGAAGGATATATCAAGAAACTAAAACGTTAGTCTTTTTCAGATCTAATGCATAAATGAATTTAAATGTTGAACCGACGAGCAACAGAAAATTAGGAGCATCTTTCAAAATAACAGAAAACTTTATAAAGTGTAACACAATCAAGAAATTCGGAAAAATCATCTTTTATAAATATATTACTACATGAAACTTTAATAGAGTATAAAAAATTTCAAAATTATTTTTTTTTATTTTGGTACAGAAATTCACACATATTTCAAAATATCAATCTTTTTCTGCAAGATATTTCGGAGCATTATCATGTTTCACAAACCTAAATGTAATGCAGAATCTATGTCAGGAATGTGAGGGAGAGATTGTTTAAAAAGGCGAAAATTGAATTTTAAAAATAGTATTACATTACCTGAAGAAGAATTTTCATAAAAATATATGATATATATATATCAAAATACTAATCTAATAACTAAATTGAATCTAAAGCATCATATTTATACATATTAAAATCCGTCCGAAATTATCCAGCGAATATTACATTTACAAATGGTATAAATTTATGTGCAATCTCATTAAAAGTTTAAAGTCTAGAAAAGTTCCAGTTAAGGAAATATAAACTTGACAAAAAAAAATCGAAATTTTTGTTGGGTACATGGATGAAAAAACATTTATACCATTATAGAATAAACAATATTCAAAAATCTTGAAATTGTTTATGTTTACTATAGAAGCTATTCTGTTTGACTAATAAACACATGAAATAGATTAAAGATCAAAATACTATACATTCAGTCGAATAACTTGCACTTTTAACTAAAAAAATGGGATCGAAATACACGGGTGTACGTCTTATGCGGGATATAAAAATGAACACTTTAAAAATCAAGAAAAGTTAACTATAATTATGTATATTTCAACACTATCTAAATCGGGTTTATAAAATGAAATGACATATGTTAAGATTTTCCATTGTTGGATAAAATGATAAGTCCGTCATATACGACTTCTATTATATCTACTGGCACAACATTCACAATTCTATTCCATTTTTAACATCACTGTCACTCTGGTTCTTAAATAATTAATCATTTTCGGTTTCATCTAGTATTTTTTTGGTATACTACATTTTTAAATGACTTTTTAGTTATGTCTAATGGAATTTCATTCCTAATTTTATATTACCCTCTCCCACATTTATATCTTGACATAAAAATTTAAAAGTATTCTGCATGTATGTTTTAGGATTCTTCCTAAAAAAAGCTGCGCATTATACAGCGAATAATTTTAAAACTTAAAAATGGATTTTTTAAGTATAGATGCGTGAAATATGCTTGGATATACAGAAGAAGCAGTTTCAATTTTTGGCCGTCTTGAAACGGACCTATCCACGATTCATTCCACTAATCCCCCTGGGTAAAATTAATCTTAAACTGTGAGTTCAGGTGAAAACCTTTCTCATCGAAGATGACGAGATTTAGGCAAATGATTACTTCTGTTTAGACGTTGTTATTAGAGTATATGCTTGAGGGCTGATGGTTGATAGTTGAAAGTGGAGATTGAATTGTGAATAAGAGCATGACCAGAGGTCGTATGGATGGTCAAGTTATCTAAAAACAATTCAAACGTAGGAGCAAGAGTTCTCCAGTATTCAGGCAAGTACGTTTATTTATGTAATAGTTAAATTTATCCTATGTGATTGTTCTTCGAGGTTTAATGTTTAGTGCATTCCCTCACCCTTTAATCATGTTGTGCGATTAAGTAAAAGTAACAATAAAATTGAGTTTGAAGTACAATGGAGGATCTTTACTTGAAGCTCCGAACACTAACATCCTCTAGAACGTTACGATCTCTTTCTAAAAAAATCGAATAAATATGTAAATCTTCTAAACTTTTTATTACAATATATTCTCCACTGGCGTATTTCTTTTAAAAATTAGTTGTTAAACATTATTATGAGAAAATTAAATCAACACAAATAAATTAATAATATAAATGGGATGCCTATTTATTCAAAATTAAGAGAAAACCTATTAAAATGATATTGCAACTAGAAAATTTATTTAAAAAAAACTCCTTAGAACTCATTGAAATATGTCTTTGGCTAATTCTTTTGTCACGGCATCTGCTAAATTCAGATAATTCTAGAAACTGAAGTAAGACCATAATGCAATAACGGGAACGATTTTTCCAATACTCGTTTCTCCTTTTAATCTGCAAAGTCATATAAGCTAAATATATGACGTAAAGTGTATCCCTAAGGTAAAAAAAAGTATATATCAGAGTAAAATTCGCTGATATCTTTCCATAGGAAGCGACAACATCGATGGTCATAGAAACTCAAGCTTAGCTTCATATATATATACAGGGTGGGCAAAATGTCCGTAAAAATTTTAAAAACTCATAAAATCCGGAGAAATGAACAAAAAAAAACTGTTTGCAGGGTCAGCATTAGTATGTCACGGGATTTTTTTTAAGCTAGAAAAAAAATAATTCGGAAATCATTCGGTAGGTGGCGCTGATGTACGCAAATCAAAGAAACAATGCATAAAAAATGAACAGAAAACTTTCACAACTTTATTACACTAGAATATGTTCCACATGACCGCCACCACAGGGGAGAATACATTCCAGGCGAGTGACAAATCCAGCAGCGGCACAGTGCAACATGTCAAGATGTATGGAGGATACTTCTCTGCGGATCGCATCTTTCAGTTCCGACAGACTTGATGGACCGGATAGATACACGCAGGATTTCAAATATGTCCATAACCAGAAGTCTGCCGGTGTTAAATCTGGAGAACGAGGAGGTCATAGGTACCTGCAGCGCCTGCTAACGATTATGTCTTCCCCGAACGTCTGTATCAAGAATGTTTTAACCGGGTTAGCAGTGTGACTAGTTGCTCCATCCTGCATGAACGTGACATTCGAAATCTGACCTCGTTGAAATATACATGGCACGACAGTCTCCCGCAGAAGCGTTACATAACGCTGAGCATTTACCGTTTCCGTTATCCATCCATTTACTGAGCACTGTGTTTCAAAGAAGAAGGGTCCTATGATAAATGAACCCGTGAAACCACACCATGCTGTCACTTTTGGGGAATGGAATGGCTTCTGTGTGTACTCACGGGGATTAGAGGTAACCCAAATGCGACAGTTTTGGTTGTTAACATCACCATGAAGCGAGAAAGGAGCTGCTTCATCTGTCCACAAGATGTTAAAAACCCAGGTGGAATCCTGTTCCATTTTAGAGTAGGCCCACTTCGCAAATTCTTCCCTCTGTGCGGTATCTGCTGGCAAAAATTCATGGCACGATTGCAATTTGTATGGGTACAGTAGGAGGATTTGACTAAGAATATTGCGGACAGATGATGGTGGTAAGCCCAATTGTCTGGCAGCTTCACGAGCACTGCTGGTCCCTGAAGCTGCTTCGGACGCAATCGTTTCCATTTCGACAGCAATGCAGGGTGCACGTGCTTCTTTCAAGCATGGTCGTTCGGCTCGGGCTCGATCCTCCAACTTTCCAGTTTCCTCAAAACTTTTAACAAGCTTTAAGAGACCTGCAGGTGATAAAGGGCTTCTTCCACTCTTCACATTTTTCTGAATTTGGAATTTACGCAAGGCAATGGTCACTGATTCCTCGTTCATGTAAAATAACTTCACCAACAAAGCTTTATTCGGTGAACTGAGCATCCTTGTTCACATTCACTGTTTCTAATGGTGAAATGAATGTGTATTTATTGAGAGCAAAGGTTTTTATAGCCGTCTAATTTTCATATTTCCACCACAGACGCTTGTAACAGCACCACCTACCGCATGATTTTCGAATTATTTTTTTTCTAGCTTAAAAAAATCCCGTGACATACTAAAGCTGATCCTGCAAACAGTTTTTTTTTCGTTCATTTCTCCGGATATTATGAATTTTTAAAGTTTTTACGGACTTTTTGCCCACCCCCGATATATATATATATAGTATATATAGTAAAATAAAATAAAAGTGAAGAAGTTCTAGAACCTACAGTGCTAAAGAAGGAAGAAATTGGAATTCTCAAGACACAACAAAAGTAGATACAAAAAAGTATTTGGACTGAACTGGAGAACTATTATGATTTCTAAAGCTGTCGCTGAATTAGACTAGCGATTTAGTGTTAGCAATGCTGTATGGATCCTACCTTCCCCCTGCAGCAGAAATTGTCGACATAATAGGGGGAAAAATAGAGCCATGTTAAAAAGTTAAACCTATTTCTAACATGTGGATGATGAATCTGACAATACAGTAAAATGAAATTAAGAAAAGAGATCAATAATGAATCTCTCAAGGTGAGGAATAATAAAACAAATATAGAAAAAATTAGGATAAGAACTTACATGTAACATAAATACCCTGGAAATTGAAAAATCAACCTTCTACGTTAAGATTCCACACGAAATGAAGTAAAGGATTGGAACATCAACACAAGAAGGGGAAAATCCGTGGAGCCACCTGGATATTTATTTTGTAATTAAACTAACCACTAAGATATTTTAAAATAAGCTAAACATAAGAAATTTTAAATAAAGTAAAGAACAAATTTATGAGTAGATAATATCAAATATAAATAAATAATAAATTTAAAAGTAAATTCACTTGGATAATTATATACTAGTTAGATATATTGCAATTAAAATAAGCGCTTAAATTATTTTAATTTTTAAAAAAAAATAAACTAAATAAAAGAAACTTTAAATAAAATATTAAAAAAATGATAAAAATAGATTTAATTTGTAATAGAAATTAAATATTTAAATATAAATTTACTTGGATAATTGTAATCTAAACAATTTTTGCAAAATTTCACAAACTTACTATGCTTTAAAATTGTATCAGTAACTAAAACAGTGTTTCTTTTTATAAAATTTAAGAAAATATTTCTAAATATTGATAGTTTTAAATTACTATCTTAGAAAAGCATTTTTGTAATGTTAAAATCAAATGTGTCTCATTTATCAAAAATATTACTTAATAGCAAGTTATTCTTAACTTTTAATTGAATGCCCGAAAAGTTAGTTTTTAATAATTTTAAATAGTAGGGATAATAATTAAAGTTATGAACAAAGTTTACTATATTACTAAATATAATTAAGTTTCATCTATGTATCTAAAGAAAGTAACACGATTCATAACTAATACTTTCATTTTCATAAAAATGCAAGTAAATATTTGCTAAGCAGTTGCTAGCTGGTCCACCTTGTGGTAAACCTTTAATTTGCTGATAATGAGAGTTATTATGGAAAATATAAGTTTCTTTTAATACTAATTCAATAATAGAAATATATTTATCATATTTTTATCTTATTCAAAAAATATTTGCTATATGCTATTTTAAGAATCTTAAATATGTCTTATATATATATGGAGTTAACTAAATCTTCAAAATTATAGGTATAAATAGAAATATTTTTTTTACCTTAATAATGTGTAAACTATTCTTAACTATAATAGAATTATCAATTTTGTCTAATGTAGATTGAATAATATTTTGTAGCTTCTTGCCCGGATGTGTAATAGAAGTTTTAAAACCATTCGTAATGGCTCTAAATTTATCAGGATTTTTATGAAATTTAGGAGTTAGGAAATTATGAGGGAATTTAATATCCTAAATACGTAAGTCTATATTTTTTATAAAAAGCAGAGATTCGACTACAGATTTCTCTTTTGCTTGAAATAGATTTTTAAAACCAGAATTATTATGAAAATGTTTGCTTAGCATACTACTACAAAGCCACTTGCATATAATTGCATAATTACCCGCTACTTTATCAATATAAACGATAATAAAGTTCTTTTGCAGGTCTGTAATTTGGTTCTTAATAGCATTGTAAGTTATATCATTATCAGTTTTATAGTTAATGTTCAACAATTCATTTAACACTTTGCATTTAATTTCATTAAAAGCTATAATAGGAAGACTGTATTTTATAGCTAATTTTGTATTGAAGTTACTAATATACTATTAAAAATTTGATTTTTGATAGCATTGTTATTATTAGACATCATTAATATAAAACTAGTAACTTTGGACATTATTTCTCTAAGAGTATTAACTTTAACAATATTTAAAATACCAGTTACCACATGCTTACGATGACCATTTATAAAATTAAAATAATCTTTACAATTACAAACAATATTATTATTTTGCAAATCGTTAATATCATTGTAATTAAAAATTGAGCTAGCTATTTTTTATTATATTTAAAAGCCTTGTTAATGCAAACGTTATTTATACGCAGGCAATAAGCATGCTTATTAAATATTTTTTTGAGAAATTAATATTATTATAAGATTTATTCATGAATAGTATGCTACAATACTTAGTAGAACTAGTTACTAAATCTCTTTGTCTTTAATATTGAATTTATGAATGAGAAAATCAACAATATTCTTAATATTTAAAAAAAATGGCAGTCTTCAAAATCATACTTTTTGAGAATATCTCTAGTATACCTAATTTCTTTTTTATTTAAACCAAACAAGAAATACTTAATTTGTTTAATTTTAAGTTTTTTAAAAATTGCTGAAAAAATCTTTTATATTAGAATATATCGTCTTTGGAAGTCTATAAGTTACCTTCTTTATATTTCATATTTTTATACGTTTAACTTTAAGTGTATTATCACTATTATAAAAATAATTCTTGTTATCAGAATGTTGAATGCTAAGTAAAACATTTTTTTTCATTGTGAATGGTATTCAAACATATTATCCTAATTTTTTATATATTTTTTTTATTATTATTCCTCTCCTTGAGAGATTCATTTTTGTTCTCTTTCCTTAATTTCATTTTACTATATTGTCAGCTTCATCCACCACCAGGTAGAAATGGACTTAACTTTAACATGACTCTATTTTTTCCCCGAAAATGTCGAAAATTTCTGCCGTACGGGGAAGGTTCGATCCATAAAACATTGCTAACCCTAAATTGATGGCCTAATTCAGCGACAGCTTTAGAAATCATAATACGTCTCCAATTTAGTCCAAAGACTTTTTTGTATCTACATTTGTTGTGTCTGGTGGATTCCAATTTTTTCCTTCTTAAGCACTGCAGGTTCAAGAACTTCTTCACTTTCATTTTATTATAATATATTATACATATATATATATATATATATATATATATATATATATATATATATATATATATATATATATATATATAAATGATACATTTGAGTGAACTAATCGGCTTTAAATACATATATTTGAAACGTATTATTCTCAAAATACAAAGGAATGCTTAGGTGCTTTAAAAATAAGTTTCTGATTTACAGATTATATATATATATATATTACATATATATATATATTATATATATATATATATATATATATATATATATATATATATATATATATATATATATACACTGGTGTGCAAAAAATTAAGGACGAAGTCGAAATATTAGCATATCAGCTGTACGAAGAGGCAGAGCGGACAGAAAGACCAATCAGGAGATTAAGTAAGGTGATGTACGGTAGCACATGCGCAGATATGCAGGTAGACGTAATGGGGGAGTGTCTGGGTAGTATAAAGCATGTTGTCGGTGTAAGAGATTGCACGCCGTATAGCAGTTAATATCACACCGAGTTGCTGCCTCAGCAAGAAATGGCGAATAATCAATCTGTTAGACGACATCTGGATGCTTTTACCCGAGGTCGAATAATTGGGAAGTTGGAGGAAGTCCGCAGTGTGACAAGTGTGGCTGCAGAGTTCGAATTGCTCACAGCATCGTTTCACGACTTTGGAGACAATTTCAAACTACTGGAACAGCTATCCGGGGTTTCAGTAGTGGTCGTCCACGAGGAACCACACCCGCAGATGACCGGTACATTGTCTTACAGGCCAGAAGAAACAGGCGGCAGACAGCGGGAGAAATCGCTTGACACAGGCGACTGGACGACCGATATCGCGTTTTACCGTGTTCAGAAGACTGCACGGTGGTGGTCTTTTTGCACGACGCCCTGTACGGTGTGTACCTTTAACGCCTGCTTATCGGAGAAGGTGTTTTCTATGGTGCCGGGAACACCGGAATTGGAGAGACAATGAATGGGGACGAGTACTCTTTACAGATGAGAGCAGATTCAGTTTGAGTAGCGATTCTCATCGCATACTCATCTGGAGAGAGCGGGGAAGCCGCAATCATCCCTCGAATATCATTGAAAGGGACAGGTATGGAGGTCGCGGTGTTCTTGTTTGGGGAGGCATCATGCTTGGTAGTCGTACAGACCTTCATATCTTTGACGCAGGTTCAGTCAACGGGACCCGTTATTGTAACGAGATTCTTCTTCCATATGTGCGTTTTTTAGAGGCGCTATGGGTCTGCAGTTCCTATTCATGGACGACAATGCACCATGTCATCGCACAGTAGCTGCCGAACAGCTCTTAGAGAGTGAGGATATTGAACGTATGGATTGGCCGGCACGATCTCCGGATCTTAATCCCATCGATTATGTATGGGATTTTCTAGGCAGACGCTTGGCAGCTCGTACCTTACTACCAGTAACGATTCGGGAGCTTCGATTCGCGCTGCAAGACGAATGGGCAGCAATGCCTCAACAACTCCTTGACACCCTCATTCTCAGCATGGGCAGACGATGTGAAACCTGCCTAGCAGTCAGGGGAGATCATATCCCCTACTAAAGACCGGATGTTTCTTGCTGGACACCCATCACAGGGATGTTTCTGCCTTCAGTCGCATTGCGCTCCATGCTACTTTTTCAATCAAGCTTCTTTTATTCCTCTGATTTCTCTTTTAGTAAGTGTTGCTTACATATTACACATGTCCTTACGTATTGGGGATCTTACGGTATTAAATGTGTTGATTTGGAAAACTTTTGTACAAAGTTATATTAAAAAAACCGTCTCGTCCTTAATTTTTGCACACCAGTGTATATATTGTTCAAATTTTCAATCGTTGATAAAATACTTTTTATTTATCCATTCAGGTTCAAGTACATTTATTAAACTTGTAGCGGATGCCACTTGATGTTAATACAGTTTTTCAAATATTAATTCATTAGTTAAATTGGAAAAGGAATAAACAGTAACAAACAAAATAATAGTGTAACAGCATATATAGAAAAGAAAATCATTCGTTGTGTCCTTGTAGTGCAATGGATAGCACGTTACATTTTTAATCCAAAGGTCGGGGTTTCGAATCCTACCTAAGATGGCCTAAATCCTCAGAATGGGATTTAGGAAAGAATAAATAGAGTAACAAGCAAAAACAATAGTTCAACTCCATACATAAAATGGAAAATTGCCTTCTTGTTTGCCACATAATACTGTGATTTTGTCTTACGATTATACATATTTATATTAATTGTAATTATTTAATAAAAAGTAACTAAAATAAAGTTTTTCTTTGTTGACCTAAATAGTAATTGACTTTATATTTTTATATTGCTAGTTGATATCAGTTTCAGTACTAAGAGGTTTAAAAGCAATTCAGAAATATGAAAAATAATACAGTAATTTACACTATAAATTAAAGACATAAGTAAGGAGAAAATATTCAGTTCTGATGCAATTTAGATGCAACAATTGATTTCAAAACAAAGATAGACTTTTAAAAACTCATTTGAAAGACTTAAAATATTTTAATATACTCCAGGGAAAATGTACTGCAAATTTTAATGTTTCAACTAATAAAATATAATCAACAGACATTTTTTTTCTAAAAAATGTAACTTTAATTATGTTAAAAATAGTCTACAAAAATATGTGTGCGTAGTATATATTGGTGTAAAATGTGTGATGTAAATTTCATTGCGTAAAATTTTCATTTTAAAATTTCACACTTATAATACTCACAAAATTCACACAACTAATGAATGGAAAAAGTATTCACATAATTTGTGTGCATTATTTTTAAACGAACAATGACCGCCGATGCCACTTATTTTTTTGTCAAAAATGATATTTTCCTATAATACCCATACTTGATCTAGAATGCGTTAAGTTATTTCGCTATTTTAATGAATGGTTTTAGAGAACTAGAAACAAACCAAATTACGATCAAATTCTGGCAAAAAAGAATGATTTCATATGTTGTAATTACAGAAAACAACAAATTAAAAGTACTAATTAATCCTAAGTAATCCAGAATGAGGAGAAAATCTGCTCAATGATACTCTCACTGGAAAAAGGGAAAAATCTCCAAAAATCCTGGAAGATATATGCTTGAAGGCTTCTTTTGTAAGAGATTCTTTTTCTATTCATTGAATGGTGTCGGATGATTGCTCGAGATAAAAGAACCATATAATGCACTAATGGAAACGGTTTGTCAATTAGGGTTTTTTCTTATTCTTTTCTGCTAGATTGTAAGTTATATTTGGGACTTAAAGTGCGTCCCCATGGTAGAAAAATTACCTTCCAGAAAAAATTCTCTACATTTTTCATCTCCCGCTGCTGCATTATTGACCCTTTTAGCTGAGGAAAAAATTTAACTGAAATAAATGCATTTCTAATTTTACATGTCATTGGTTTCAGTAGCTTTGTGAAGTTATGATTCTATTAAATCTCTCTCTCTCTGTCGCACGTGTAAATAATGTAAGATTTACAATTTTTTTTATTAAATTCTGAATAATGAACAAACTGGATTTCCAATATCAAAATTTATTACGTATCTTTGAATATACTTTTAGATTTATTAACTCAAAATAGTTAGGATTTATAAGTAATACTTTTTTAATCAGTAAATACTTTTTTTAAGTGAAAGAGAGATATTTTACGCTATATAAGTTTGAATAATATATAAGCTAGATATGCTATATAAGTTTGAAACAAGTAATACAAATATAAATGATTGATTGATTGAATATTAACGTCGCACTGTTCAGCTACACGAGGGCTTTTGGCAACGGACCACGTAATTTTGAACCATAATACAAAAATAAAAATTGTAAGTCAGTTCCTACTTTGGTCAACATAGAACAATTTTATTTTAATTACTTTTTATTAAATAATTACAACTGATATAAATATGTATATACATATGACGGAATCGCAATATTAAGTGGCAAAATAAAAAGCGATTTTCTTTGCAATTTTCCATTTTCCTTTCAATATATGGTGTTGGAATATAATTATTTTTTGTTATTATTTATTCATTAGTTAAATTTAATTATTTCATTAAAATTGTATAGTAAAAAGAACCACACTCTCAGAAATTAGGCCATACTAGGTGACCTTCAAACCTGCGACTTTTGGATTAGAATTCCAAAACGCTATCCATTGCATTGCCGGGACATGACGAGTAATTTTCCTTTTTATATACGGTTTATTCCATTGAAACCTGGTCTATGCGTCTAACTTTGCATTACACGTAGCTGCGTGTATGTGGTGGTACTATCTATCCTTAGAGATATTGACGCATGCACAACGTTTGACATTTCATAGTCTCAATGTGGTTTCACGTCGGTGAGAAGGTTATCATACACGTTATCGTCAACATGCAGGCGTGTAAAAGGGAACAGTGAGGAGTGATTCGATTTTTAGTGGTGGAGGGAGTCGGAGTCCTTGAAATGCATCAACGCATGCAGACTGTGTACGGTGAGTAGAGTCTGTGTCGTTCAAATGTAATGGCATTGCACAAACCATTCATTGAGGGGCGCGTGTTACTTAAATATGATGCTCGACCTGGACAGGCTCTTCATGCCATCACACCGTAAACGATCGCGGAAGTGAATTATTTAGTGTTGGATATCCACAGAACCACCGTCGGCTAGATCCATTGGTTACTGGTATTAGCGTGGGCACCACTCACACCATAATACATCAACAATTGAACTTTCGAAAAATGTGTGTGCAGAGGGTTCCCCACACTAACTGTCCTCCGAACAATACTCGAATGGCGCTGTCTTTGACTCATCTGAGACGTTAGCACGAGGAGGAACATGATTTTCTGTCGCAAATTGTCACTGGTGACGAAACATTGTGTCACGGTTTTGAACCGGAAAGCAAGCATCCGAGCAACAAGTGAAAACGTGCGACTTCACCACCTCCAAAGAAATTAAAGGGCATGCACACCAGGTCGGTAAGGTCATAATGTCATTTTTTTACCATGAGGGCCTACTGCTTGTCGAGTTCCTAGAACAGAAAACCATTATTAATGCTCAGCATTATCAAGCCACATTATAGAACCATAGACAAGCCATCAAATAGAAACGCCCCGGCCTGTTGTCCAATAGCGTAATTTTACTGCATGATAATGTGCCCACACACAGTCAATGTGGGGAAAACGACATTGCAGCAGTTTTGGTGGGAAACGCGCTGGAATATCCACCATACAGTCCAGACATTTTATCGTGGTTTTTATGGTTTTGGACCTCTAAAATGAGCTATTCACAGATATAGATTTACTACGGATGACGAAGTGTTTGACTGAGTCCAGACCTGGATCGGACAGCAGCCTACTAGCTTTTTCAAAGAGGGAATTGACCGGCTAGTGTCGCAATGGGATAAATGTGCCAACAAATTTGGCGACTATTTTTGAGTCTGTGTACAATGTGTAGATACATTTTTAAATTAATAAAATTGTTATTGTTACTTTTCACTAGTGACCGGATTTCATTTGAATGACCCTTGTATATGATGTTGGACGGTTATCGTTGTGTTTGTTACTATTTATTCATTTTTTTAAAATTTATTTAACGAATTAATGTTTGAAAACACTGTATTAACATCAATTGTCGTCCACTACAAGTTTAAAAGAATGTATTTGAACTTAAATAAATAAATAGAAAGTATTTTATCAACAATTGAAAATTTGAACAAGATATATATATATATATATGTGTGTGTGTGTGTGTGTGTGTGTGTATCTTTATGTATAAATATCCCGTGTCTGGGTCTGTGAAGGGTTTACTTATTTAAAAAAAGTTTTACTTATTTTTTTATTTCCACCGAATGCATCACATACGTACGCATAAGTAGAAAATAATTATAAATTGTACCAATTATCAAAATAAGGGTTAATTTTTCTAAAAAAAAATTTTAAATCCAAGGAGTCACTGGTAATCACAAAACTTGTCCTTAAGTTAGTATTGTTAAATTAATTATAAAATATATTGTGCTATACTGATACACTAATACCGTTTGTTTCATAAATATTGTAACCAATTTCAGAGAATCATAAATTTTTATTGAATTAAGTTATTTACATGGAATTTTCAGTGTGGCTTTCTCAAGCACAGTAAAGTTTTTGTAAGCGTTTTAGCTAAGCTAAAATAGTTTTTTCGGTCATTTTGGGGTATTTTTCCAACTTTCTCTTAAATTGCTTTTTGAAGCTCTTGAAATGCTCATACTTTACGTCTTTTTAATTGTTTTTGTAAATATCCCCATTAAAAATAACCGCAAGGTACACAGATAAGGGATAGTGATGGTCATTTATCAGGAGTCAGAATATTTATTTTTTTAATCTTTCAGCCTTTTGATAGTTTATTTTATAGTATGAATTAGTGCAGATTCTTGGTAAAAAACAAAGTTTCCTTGAGGGTAACAACCTTTTCTTTTTTTTTAGATCAAGTGCTTCAAAACTTTCCTCTGGTAGTTTTTAGCATCAATTTTAAAGTTTGAATTTCCAAAAAACGGTTATGTTAAGCCTTGAGAGGGCAATTCCGTCTACACTATAACACCTGATGGCCAACTTGTATTTTTCAAAACTGCTGCATGTTTTGCGACGTTTTTTGCTGGAAATATATTGAATCTTCGTTTTGCTACTTGTGAATGGGAGATGAAACTGTGCTTCATCAGAAGTTATCCATACTTCTTATCTACCTTTGCGTAACATTAAATACAGAGTCTAAGAACTTGTTCTTCATTTTTCTACGGCCTTAACAGACATTTTACGACAGACTTTAAAATTTATTTTTTTAAAGTCAATTTTCTTTATATGGCGATAAATTGTCGATTGCTTTATCCATAGTTTTTTGTCATAGGTTTTTGAGGCAAATAATTTTCTACAGCGATAGTTCTCTCTTTTCAACTTCTTTTCCTCTTTCATTAAGAACTTCCGTTCGTGCATTTTTACCCTGGAGCTTTTGATTGCTAACCAAATTTTATTTATTTTTTAAGTTTAGATAATAATACAATAGAAAAAAGTATTTTTTGCTTTTTAAATGCTTTGTTATTTATAAAATTTGGAAAACCATCCTTCCAAAGCAATAAAATTTCGTTCTGGATTTGAGGATCTAATTCCAGTATTGAAATTTACTCCCACTAGTAAAAATGGTTAGATTGGTAATTTAAATGCTACTTTTTTCAAATAAAACCAGTAGAAAGACGATAGAAATTCATCATAAATAGTTATATACATACTTTTGAAATTGGTCACACTTATTTTGAATCAATCCGTAAGTGTATTATATCAGTGGAAATGTGTATTTTATTTTTTATTATATCAAAATATATTTTGAATTTTTATGTTCAGTAAATTAATAATTTGTTTAAAATAATCTTTTGTTTTTGACGGTTCAATAGTCTTCGCCCTTCTCTTAGAGTTGTCATGTTCTCTTACGGGGACACACCCTACAGCTTGCAAATCACTGAAATAGATTGATTTAACACCGCTGTTTCAATCTTTACATCCAATCTTTAGTATTTCAAGAAAAATGTTGATTAGAACTTCCAAAGAACCAAATAAAAAACAGAAAAAGTTGCGATTGAGTTTCAGATTGAATGAATCTATGAGTGCTCCCCTTAATAGTTTTTCGGTTACCTTTGGTAACCATTTTCTAGCAATCCAATCACTATCATCGTTCTTCCAGAATGTTTTTTTTTAACCGATAGAAGATTCCGAAAGACCATCTTCCCTCTGAGATGCTCTGAAGGTGAGATGAGAAATAAAATGGGAGGAAAAAAAGTTGAGGCTGTAAAAATGAACCCACCGCGAACCGTTTTGTTTGGTGATTGGGTTTTATGTTACTACAAATACAGAGCCTGCTAAAATAAAATGGGGAAGAACTACGTACGTGTTTGTAGGTGATCAGATTTCTCATTTCAAAAAACGAGAGAAAACAGCTTTTGCCTTCGGAATAAAGGGTGTTTTTCTTTACACTGGCCTTGGTGAAATTAAATTAATAAATTATTAACTTGATGTTAGGAGCGAAAAAAAACTGAATATATTGTAGGTACTTACTTTTAATATTATAGTCTAAAATTCCTTTATCTTGATATATACGTCTTTTGAGTTTTTACACAAAACATTCAAGGTTGAATGCATCCGACTAATTGCGACAACTCTTTTTTCTTCTTTCTTTTTTTTAAATTGAATTATGGGGAGTTTTTGGAGGTTTTTAGATTTATTTTTGGACACATTTTTTAAAAAAATACTCTAAAATTAAGAGAAAGACATTAGTATTATTAAATGAAATAATTAATAAAAATTTGCAAAAAAGTTATGTAAACTGGGCTTATTATGTACAAAAGGTTTATGACAAATTTCCAATTTTTCAGTTTTGATGTGTTGTTTTGCTATCCATTTTTGAAATGAATTTCAAGATAAAAGATATTTATTTTTTTACAAAACGTAAAGCACTTTTATTATTAAATGAATTAATTAGTAGAAATTTGCAAAAAGTTACAGAAACTGGGCTCATTATGTACAAAAGGTCTATGACAAATTTCCAATTTTTCAGATTTGATGTGTTGTTTTACTATCCATTTTTGAAATGAATTTCAGGATAAAATATTTTTAAATTTTTACAAAAAGTAAAGCTTTTATTCTGGTTACTATATAAAACTGTTTTAAAAAAATTATATCCACGTAAGGTTCTATAAACTTTGCAATACAAGAGTTATTGATAACTCTGATGGCTAAAACACTTCTAATTTTATACAAAACATACACGAAAAATTTCAATTAAATATTTTCAAAACTTTTTGAGTAATCGCTGTCTTTCTTTGAGCATTTTGAAAAAAGCACATTTCGATTTTAAGACATAGCATCTTGCTTAAAGGAATGACATCTGTTTTTGCTAAAACATTTGTAGGTTTTTTCTAGAGAGTGAAAAATAATAAACTAGGTATTTTTATAACTCTAATAAGCCTTTAAAATAAATTCATAAAAAATTGTCAATTTTTGGCTAAATTCTCAAAGTTAGGGTAGTCGGATATCAGTGATAATTGATATTTTTTAATGAAACTATACATAATTAATCTATATTGCCAAGAGAAAGTACATCATATTACATTTATTCAATTAATGATATTTTGAAAACAAAAGAACATTAAGTAAAAGTATAGTACCTAAAAATCAAAAGAGGAATTTCTTCAAATGTTTTTTTTTCTTCTTTTAATTTGTAAATAAAAACTTAAGAATATATGTGATGATAGATTTGACACAGTTTCCTCGATAATAAACCTTAGTCAAGACATGAATGTGGCAAAAGAAATCTAATATTTCAAATTACCTGTTTTCTCTCATACCATTCCATAAGTTTTAAAATAATGTATAATACGGGTTGCCCGAGTTTAAACTTTCCTAAAGTTATGGCTTATTATTAAAGAACTACCCATCAGAATATAAAAAAAAAACTTTTCATTCATAGAGTGGGAAAATCTCTGAGATATTTAAGCTCTAGTCCGATCAGCCGCACGTGCTTATAATGTTCGGCAACCATGGACGATAAACGTTTTACACTGACTTTATTAGTAAAGTTGTGGACGCCACGGTAAAAGATGCAGTGCGTACTTTGGTTAATGGAATTTAAATCAGTCACGCTTGTACAGCATAGTGTTCGAACCGAATAGAATATAGACCCTCCAACATCAAAATATATCCACCAAAGGGACAGAACTTTAAAGGAGAAGGGAACTTTGGTATCTCAAACTGGCAAGTATCCTTACGTTTTCTTGATAGGAGACACTGTTGATCGTTTGCGTGATTCATTTTGTAGGGGACCCTATAAGTTTATTAGGCAAGCCAGTAACAACATTCCATTCTGTTCTTACACTTTGCTGTACACGCGTGACTGATTTAAATTCCGTTAACCAAAGTATGTTCTGCATTTTTTACTGGGGCATCCACATTTTTGCAAATGAAGTCAGTGTAAAAAGTTTATTGTCTACGATTGCCGAATAATGCGCGTACGTGCGGCCAATTGGACTACATCCAAAAAATCTTGGAGATTTTTTCAATCCAAAAATGAACCATTTATTATATTCTGATGGGTAGTTCCGTAACAATAAACCATTACTTTTAAATACTTTAAATCCGGACAATCTATATATCTGTTTCAAAATTTAAATGGAAGTCGAATTAAAATATATTGCGCCCCTGTTGAACATAAGAGCGTTTCTTTTTTCTGAAAGTTCTAAGATTTTATGCAAAATCAAATTCTTAATATCTAAATATGAATATATGAATTTTCTGGTAATAGAAGCAAAGTTGTCTTATGCAAAGAAATGAAATAAATTTTTTATTCCTTTTTAGTGCTTCCATGGTTTTGAAAGCAAATACTTGAGTACAATTATTGGATGAATAGAAAATAATCCATGAAAATTAATTTTTGTAGCCTTAAACCTGTAACGATCTTCACTAAAATACCCATTTTCTGTTAGGGAACGTGACTTTTAAACAATCATGGAGTTTCGCGTTGGAAAGTATTCGAAACCAGACATACCAAAGCGTGTGTTCTAAAGGCAAGTCAACCCTTAATTTATCTTTATCCAGCCGACATAAAGGTTTGATCGTTGCAGTTTCCATGCCAATCTCCGGAATCAAAGCCCAGCACATGAGGGTAATTAGGACCAATACCCGGAAGGCAATCTCGGCTACGTCCAAATAGAATTGATTCTGCCTCACGTGTCGTTTTTGTGGGCGTGACGTATTTTACAATTAAATAGACATCAAAAGGGGAAACCTGGAGACTTTCAATACGCTAAAAAACTTCACAGGCGCTAGGGAGACGCCTTTACTGTGTGTGGCTTAAATATTCTGCAGGGCTTCTACACTCTTTAACATTCTACGACGCTTCTACACACTGTGCGTTTGATATGAATAACGGTAGCATGATATTGATTAATTTAAAACGAGTTTATTTACGTCACAACTATTATTTACAGAATTATACATTGATGTTATTAAAATTAAAATATTATTAGAGTTCCAAAACATTTGTTTGTGAGAGGAGAGCTTCCTTTGGCAACCACTCCTTGTAAAGTTAGAATCTCAATCCTCCGAGCGCTCCTTCCTTCGAGGGATCAAAAAGAAACTCTATCTTTGTTCTCCCTCTTTCGGGGATCAAGGCCAGCGGCGTATTTGCATCTCTGGTAGAATCTTGCCAGTGACGGGAAAGGGTCCCTCTTGATGTCAAAATGTCGGGCGGGCGATCCAAGATGGTACTATGCAATAATTCAAAGTTGCACATGTGTCTCTGCACGAGTGATACTCATTTCCATAAAGACGCCGAACACAGCTACGAGATGAAGACTTTAAAATACGTTACAACATACTCTTGAACACTCTACGACGCTTCTATACTCTTCAACACACTACGACACCCCAACACATTCCAACGGAATTTCTCTCCGATCAACTGCGAGATTCAATTGGACTCTTACACACTTACTGTGACCTATCAAGGATCTCACATGCAAGCATTCCAATGGCTTTTCTACGAGTGATCCGACTTTAACCTACTCATTAAAAGAGCCCTCACAAGCCATAGTGGAGCACATTGATGTTTTACTATAAAAAAAAATCTGTAAATGGATTTGCAAATTTTTTTAAAAAACCGGATGTGCATCTTTTTAATTAATTTAATATTTAAATAATAATTTTAAAAGTTCTTGATAAATGAGAATTTTTATAAAGGTTAACGTATCAAATGAGTCCTACAAATGAATAATGTATTGTCGGGGAGAAAGAAATCCATTATTTTAGCATGAAATTCAAGACTTCCTTTAACATGTTTCAGATTGTCCGATTTGGGTCCAATAAGCACCGTTTTGTTGTGTAATTTGTTGCCATTTTAAAGGTAGCTTCATTATACCTCTCTCATAGAATTCTTGGTCCTTTTTGGCGAAAAACTCTAGTAATTGATTTCCACTATCTTCTATTGGTCCCAAATTTTTATCACTCAGGAAGTTTTGCATTGAGAGAAAAAGGTGATAATCGCTTGGTACCAGGTTCAGACTATATAGTCGATGCATTAAAACTTCCCATCCGCGCTTCCAGAATTTCTGGCGAGTTACTACAGACGTGTGTGTTCTGGCGTTGTCCTGATGGAACATAACACCTCTTTTGTTGGCCAATTCTGGCCATTCTGGTCAATCTCTAGCTTCAAACGGTCCAGTTGTTGACAGTAGATATCTGAATTTAGTGTTAGGCCTTACGGAAAAAACTCATAATAAATGATTATTTTCCAGTCCCACCAGATACACAGTAGAAACTTCCAGATCGTTATTAATGGTAAGGTCACCATTTGAGCTGCTTCACCGCGCTTTGACCACGGTCGTTTTCGCACAATATTGTCACATGTGACCCATTTTTCATCCTAGTCACCATCCGTTTAATAAATGGGTCGATTTTATTCCGTTTGGCCAAGGCTTCGCTGATGGAAATTCGATCCATTATGTTTTTTAGTGTTAATTGGTGTGGCACCCAAACATCGAGCTTCTTTTTGAATCCAACTTTGTGCAAATGGTTTAAAACAGCTTTATGGTTGATCCTTAGCTTCTGGGTGATTCTACGATTTCTCTAACACACCAGACAACTTCAATTATTTCTGTGATTTTATCGACATTTTCGACGACGGGCCTGCCTGTGCAAGGTGCATCTTTAAAGTTAAAAATGCCTGAACGGAATCAACGAAACCAAAATTACACGTAATTAGCTGTTATAGTATCGAGGCCATAAACACCATTCACAACTTCCACCACCTGGCTCACATTTTCGCATTTATCGCATAAAACTGTACAATGTACCGAATTTCTCTTTGTTGACTTCCATTTTTAACACCTTATAACTCAAAACTGAATGAACCAAACAAAAAACAGCAAAAAAATTTTTACAGTGTGAAATATCATTTTGACAACGAGCATAAATTTGAAATATTTGATCGATATTTCACAATATATCGGCACTACAGCCATCTACCAAAAAATTAATGGATATTTTTTCCCCAACTTAATATAAAAAAAATTAATCAATTCCTACTTAGGTAAAGGTAGAATATTACAGGATCACGATATTAAGTGGCAGTTAATTTTATTAATTATCATTAAAGTATCGAATTGTCATATAAAACAATCGTGTATATAAATTTACAGTTTTACTGAATGCTTTAAAACGTGAGAAAAAAAAATCTTTTTAAGTTTTGACCCAAGTTAATAAAAATGAAGCCAACGTGGTTGTATCTTTTATACTATAATAAATAATTTCAGTCAAATATTCTTTTTAAATTATAATTAAATTACCGTATAGTCATCCAAAATACTCGTGTATATAAAATGTCACCTCAATTGAGTGCTTTAAAATGTATTTTATTAACGATTAAAAATTTGAACATAATATAGGGAGATCGTGAACTAATAGAAGGAATCGAATAAAAATGCAGAGCTCTCTCAAATGAAAAACCTGTTTAAATACCCTTAACCCGCCCAGGACCCTAATCACACATATGTGATCACGCATTTCTACCTAAGGACCCACGGTGTTATATATATGTAATTGCGCAATCCCTGCTCTTAGTTCCGCGATCACACAGCTATGATCTGAGTTAGGAACGTTTTTATATTAATTTTTTACAAAGCACTAGATAGCGTTTAGAGCCCATTTTTTTAATAAGGTTTCAGTAGACTTTAAAATTTAAGTGCATTTTCGGCTCCGAGTTGTTCTTTTATAATTAGATCTGTGATATTTATGAATCAAAACAATTGCACAGGTTTAGGTTTTTCGTGAGAATCTGGCATTCAAGGGTTCATGATTTGCTGTGCTCTGGATTTCTGTTTATAATCTGACTTTGGAAAAAGATGGAAATCTTATTAGTTTATTGGAAAACGGAAAATGAAAATCAAAGTCTCAGTACTTCTTTTTTGTTTATTTGTAGTTCACGTATAAGAAAATAATTTTTTAATACTCAAATTCAGTTAAAAGGCAGATCTTCATAGAACAAACATGATAACTAATTTTTAACTGAAAAAGATTATTTGTTCTTACTGTGTGATTCATTTTTAATTATGTAAGAACAAACGATTCTCTTTCGTTATTATCGCATTTGGAGTTGCCATAACCATAAGGGTACAAAACATAATACTAATGTGTTATTAAGAAAGCAAGCAGCATTATAAGGATTAATTAAAATAAAAAGAAAAGATAGATTAGCTGTATTTAAAAGATTTGTACCAGTTCAAACTACAACAAGTTTATGCGAAAGTAAATTTATCGTTTGATACTTGCCAGATAGTATTTTGAAAATTTTGAGTCTATATTATTTTATTTGCCATGGTGAAAGGAGTACAAAAAAAGTACTTTTTTATTAAAATGAAAACATTTTCTTTAAAATTCGCAATCGTTTTATTAAATATGGCGAACATTTTTGTACGGTATATTCAGATATTTTCAATGATAATAAAATATAAATTTAAGCTCTTTATATTGCATTTAAGATTTTATATGAATATTTAAAGAGGAAGTTAGGCTTAGCTGGAAAATTCACCGTGTTCTCTGCTTGCGTATACTCTCGGAAATTGTGGACCTCAGGAGATGCTTTCTCCTTTCGCCAGTCCTGAAGGGGTTAAATCAACCACTAACATGTCATCTATTGTGTAAGACAGGGGTCGGCAACCTTTTAGCTATGGCGTGCCAAACCAATCTCCCAATAGGATTCAGTGGGCCACATAGCAGGACATTTACTAAACAGTTCCATTCCCACGATAATGCATGCAGAGTTAGAGAACATAGGTCAATAATATATATTTACAGTTTTATTATAAATAAAAATTATTTCATCTCATTTAAAGATATTTCTTAATATAAAAATAAACAGCATAAAATATAAATACTTCTGCAACAAAAGTTTAAAAAAATAAAATTGTGCGTATATTATGTATTTTTTAAACATATTTATTAAAATAAGAAAAAGACAACATGAAATATAAGTATTTCTCTTCATTATACTTAAATAAAAAGATAAATAAAAACTTTAATGTGGTCCTAGTGCTTGCACTGCTCTACTTTTATATCGCAAAATCAGGGGTATAATGTGTGACTTTCGATTTGACACAATTCTGAGCATTCAGTTATTTAACAATTTCTTTGAGAACTCGAAATATTTTTCATATGAGGAAAGAATATTTATTTAGATATATAGAACCAAAAGCGGGAAGCCTAGTACATGTAATGTTCGAGGAAAGAATATTTATTTAGATATATAGAACCAAAAGCGGGAAGCCTAGTACATGTAATGTTCTATCTTCAGACGATTAAATCTCTCCAGCAATGACATTCAATAATTTATAAACTAGCGGAAAATTTAGCTTTAAAGTTATATTTCAAATTTTTTCACAATTCCTTAAATGTCTGTAATCCTGAATATGTTTGTCCAGAAGGCCCCTTTCGTATTTATAATCTTCCATCCATTCAAATATAAACAAATTTGTAGAATATTACTGAGTGAAACTCTGAAAATTATACCGTGTGTCATAGGTTGCCATCCGCTGGTGTAAGACCACATGAAAGTACGGTGTTCGACGCGACTAGACAAGAGGATATTCGAAAATTTCACAACCTAAAATTAAACAACACTAAAGAATTAATTTCCTTTTTTACGGAAAAACGTTCGTTAGGGAAGAAACTAAATTATGATGACAGTTCCATTGTGGAACATATGACACTATCCAGTCCCATTCAATATCAAAAGTTCTTAGTTATTAAGAAGATTTCGACACCCTGCGAATGGATTTCGACAATGCGGCAATTAATCGCAGTAACACCGGACAGCGCATACCGAAATGCGGTAGATACTGGAAGTTATACCCGGTGGAATAATCAAGCATACGGTAGTGTACACAGAGGAACTGATCCACGGCACCGATTCCAATCAAGAGGAAATCATGGACAGCAACATCAATCTCACATGGAGCAATTCAATGGAAGGCAACAGTTCAACAGTCAACCTAGGGGAGTTTATACAACAGAATCGATATAATTTTCACTCGCCCAGAAATGACGAAAATATACAGAGGCAAGAAGGACAACTAATTATTGTTCCAAGCACTTTTGTACTCTAATTGACAAAGGAAGCAATGTGTCATTAATTCCAATAAATTTATCTAAACAATTAAAAAATATTAAAACTTTAAAAAATAGTAATGTAAAAATAAATCAAACTTGTGGGACTATTCATCCCAAAGGCATAATTAAAGTTTAGTTGAATATTGGATGTATATCTAAGCAAATATATTTGTTTGTAATTGATACTAAATGGCCTTATATTATTTTAGGACTTGAATATTTACATTTATTTAAGCTTGACATTAGTATTCGTAACATGTGTATATTTCAATGTGGTAAAAATTTAAGTAATGTTAAATTTGTAAATAAGTGTGTTGGTGAGTTGAGAATATATCATGGGACATATTGTAAAACTCTTAATAATGATCAAAATATGAACTATTATAATACTAATAATGAAAATGTTAACGTTAAGAATAATAAAGGTTTATATAGATCAAGTACCAAACAGCCCTGAAGCTGATCTGAAAATATTGTTTAACCTAGCCTTGGTTGTTGAGGACACAGTACCAAAACAAACTAGTGAGCAATGGGAAGATTTAACCCAACTCCTTGACAAATTTCAAACCATATTTTCACAAAATAAGTATGATGTAGGCTGTATCAATTTAGAGCAACAAATAATTCATTTAATCTCAGACCTTCCTATAAGTTTACGCCCTTATAGAAATAGTCAACAAGAATCTAAAGAAATACAAACACAGATAGAAGAATTGTTAAAAGCAGGTTTTATTAGACCCTCTCATAGCCCATATGCTGCCCCTGTAACTTTAGCATACAAAAAAGGATGAAGGTAAAAGATCAAGATTATGTATCGATAATAGAAAACTAAATGAAATCACACGAAAAGATTCCGCCCCTGTACATCTGATAGACTTTGTAATTGATAATTTAACTCATGCCGAATTTTTCTCTACACTCGATTTAACAAGCGGATATTGGCACATTAAAATTCATGAAAAAAACGCAGAGAAACTGGCTTTCACAACTGTTTTTGGACTCTATGAATGGTTAAGACTTCCATTTGGCTGGAAAAATTCCCCAGCTGTTTTCCAAAAAACTATGGGACAAATTTTACAAAAATATCAGTTAACTTTTGCTTTAAACTATTTTGATGATATTATAATTTTCTCACAATCTTGGGAAGAGCATTTAACTCATTTAGATACAACATTTCAAATTTGTAAAAAAGAAAACATTAAACTTAAAAAATCAAAATGTCAGTTTACACAGGAAAAAATAAAATTTTTAGGATATGAAATAACACAAGATCATTATTTCTCAAGTAATCCAAATATTGAAACAATAAGAAAATTAGCACCACCTAAAGATATAAAATAACTCAAAGATTTCTTCATTCCATCAATGTTTACCAAAAATTTATTAAAGATTATGCAAAACTTAAAGTACTATTAAATAAATTACTTAAAAAAGATGCAATTTGGAATTGGTCAAATGAATGTCAAGAAGCCTATCAAAAGTTAAAGAATTGTTTAATATCAAAACCTATACTTAAATTATACAACTCACAATATCCATGCCATGTGTTTTGTGACGCAAGCCAGGATTCAATAGGCGTAGTCTTGAAACAACAATACTCAGATGGAACACTTTATCCCATAGCTTATCACTCGAGACAATTACTTAAAAATGAACAAAATTATACAATTTCAAAAAAAGAGTGTTTAGAAATTATAGATGCCTTAGACATATTTCACTGTTACCTACATGGATCCAAATTCACAATGCATACTGACCATGCTGCTTTACAATGGCTTTAAAGTGTAAAACATTTAACTGGACGTTTATTTCGGTTGAGTTTAAAACTTACTCAGTATGAATATTCGATAGTTTATATAAAAGGTAAATTAAATGTTGAAGCAGACATGTTGTCGAGGAACCCTGTATGCCATTGTATATCACTCATTTGTCATTTTTTAAATACTGATGAAATTATTAAAAATACCAAAATTCAGAGAACATTTATGATCCAAAATATACAAAATATAATGATGTATTAACTGTTAAGAAAAAAAAAATGTAATTAAAATTGTAGTACCATTAGCTTTGAGAGAAAAATTAATAACAACTGCACAAGAACAATTTGGTCACCCAGGTGTGAAAAAGATGTTAAAATTAATTTCCCCAATTTACTACTGGAAAAACATTATATTAGACATTTCAAATGTTAAATGTTGTGAAACATGTCAAATGAATAAAAAATCTACACAAAAAAGTATAGATTATTGGAAGAAGTTCCTGTAGCAGAAGAACCATTGAAATGATGTCACTAGACACTGTAGGAGGATTTAATTATCATAATTCACGAAAGAAATACCTGCATATTGTTTTGGACCATGCTACCAGATATGCTTGGACATTTCCATCCAAAAGTGTCACTTCTTAAACTTATACAAATAGCTTAAAACAATTTTTTTCAATTCAATGCCCCAAAAAATTTTAAGTGATAGAAATGCTGCATTTACTTCTTCTAAATTTAAGAAATTCTTAAAACATCATATAATATCAGACAATTACTAACTTCAGCAAGTAGACCACAATGGAATGGAAAGAATAAAAGAGTTAATCAGACATTAGTAGCAAAATTAAGATGTAAAGTTAATTCAACTTTAAAAATTCCTTGGACAAAATTATTAGAACAAGTTACATATGAATACAATAACTCGCCACATGATGTTACTTGCTTTCCACCTGCATATTTAATGTTTGGAACTTTGCCATATGATTCGCCATTACCTAATCAAGTAAAATTAAACTATCCACCTATACAACAAGCAAGACAAATTGCAGTAAACAGAACAATTAAGGGGTTTTGAAAAGCTAAAATCTTATTTTTTTGACAATTTGAGATTTTTACATTTTCCAATTGTATAGATTTTAACCTTTCTAAAAATACCTTACTTTAACCTCTAGGGTATTTAGAAGACCTTAATACGTATTTTTAAATAATCGTTGAATTTGGGCCACGCCCATTTTAATGGCGAAAATTGTAAACAAATTACTTTGTTTTGCTTAATAGTGTAACGACTGATATGAACCAAAACATGTATCTTTTATTTTAAATTGAGTCTTTTATTTTTTATTTCCCAGCCGATTAGAAGTCTCACTGTATACTTTAAAATCAATTTATCTGAAAATGTAAATTTTAATGTGCGATGTACCTTTTCTGAGAAACTACTGTTCACAGGTATGTAAATTTTTTATGAATTATTTATAATTATGTCTAATATATACTAAAATGAGCTTTTTTTAGAACACTCAAATATTTAATTTTTACAAATTTTTTAAGTAAAAAATGGGTCA